>ML803584.1:56408-123886 GCA_009831015.1 Picea engelmannii | reverse complement strand
TGGGACTTGGCTTCACAAGAAGCAAAGAGGATCACTGTGTGTATTCTAAATTAATTGGTGATCATTTGATTTATTTGGTCTTGTATGTGGATGACATGTTGCTGATACGAAACAACAAGGAGATTATCCAGGATGTGAAAACTTAGTTGTCCTCTAAATTCGACATGAAGGATCTTGGTGCTTCAAATTTCATTTTGGGCATGGAAATCAAAAGAGATCGAAAAAGGAGGAAACTCTGGTTAAATCAAAGAAAATATGTCGAGACAATATTGCAGAGGCTTAATATGCAAGAATGTAAACCGGTCAAGGTTCCTATTCCCGTTGGTGTAAAGTTATCTGCGGATCAGTGTCCCAAGACACATGAAGAAGAGGACATGTCTCATGTTCCATATGCGAGTGAAGTTGGCAGTTTGATGTATGCAATGGTCTGTACTAGACCAGACATTGCACATGCAGTGGGAGTTTTGAGCAGGTATATGTCAAAACCAAGGAAGGAGCATTGGACAGCAGTAAAAAGGGTTTTCATATATTTGCGTGGAACTACTAGCTATGGATTGTGCTACGAAGGAAGAACGGGATTGGACAGAGTGGTCGATATACATGGCTTTGTGGATGTAGACCGGGCTGGAGATTTGGATCATAGGAGATCCACAAGCGGGTATATGTTTAACCTGTTTGGAGGAGCAATAAGTTGGATGAGCAAAAGACAGACTGTAGTGGCACTTTCAACTACAGAATCTGAATACATGGCAGCCACTCATGCAAGTAAGGAAGCAGTATGGTTACAAAGATTGTGTTCAGGTATTGGGTTGGTACAAGAAGTTGTAAGGATAGAGTGTGACAGTCAGAGTGCAATTTTCTTGGCAAAGAACCCTGCTTATCATTCAAAGACAAAGCACATTTATGTTCAATATCACTTTGTGAGAGACATGATTGAAGAAAAGAAAGTATCACTGATGAAGATGGACACTTTGAAGAATGTTGCAGATTCATTAACAAAATCTGTGAGCACTGAGAAGTTCTTTTGGTGTAGAGGATCCATGGGCATTGTTGCCCTGGATTGTTGACTATATAACCCTGTAACCCCCTGTGTGCAAAGAAAACAACAAGTGGGAGAATGTTGGGTATGTGTTATATTCTTTGCACGAGTAGTAGTGTTTGAGCGTCTACGTCGGGCGTGCAAGGGGGTTAGAGGGGGGCGGAGCCCCTCGTGCGGGGGTTCGGGGGCAACGCCCCCAAATTTTGTTTTTTTGCACCGGGACAACATATTACCAGGAGGACATATTTCCGGGACCACATGATATTTAGGAGCTTTTTCGGCACATGGGTTTTTGCCGATGGTTTTCTATTTCCGGTTAAGGAATTAGGGTTTTTTGGACTAATCCAGGTCATTGGGTTAGGGTTTTGGATGCCACTGGCTCCTATATGTATATTGTATTGTAGAAAATGTAACACAATGTATGAATATAATATATGCTGGTTTTCCCGGTTTGGGTTTCCAGGGGAAAAATCTTTGTGTAATGTTTGCATTTGCCATTGTATCTTTTTTGTTCTTTTCTGAATATCAGTTTGCAGTAGATATTGTACAAGGTTAGAATTTACACATAGTCTATTTCATACTCTCCTATTTGAGCATTCAAGTGTAATTTCTTATTTGTCCTTCTCTTCTGACCAATTTGGTGTATTTCCCTATTTAGTAAGGGGTATATATTTCCTAGCTCATATTGTCTGATTAGATTTTGTAATTCTTGTACAGTGCTTTCGTCCTGAACCAACTTAATACAGGTATATAAAAATTCCATGAGCTTGCTTACCTCTTTTCCTTCTTTTGGCGAAGCAGACTGATCAAATTCCAGAGGCATTCCATATTCTCTCACTTCTGGTCTTGTCTTTGATGAGGAACCTTGGTCTCCTCTGAATTCATTTCTTGCTTCCTCAAATGTTTGTCTTTCTTTCTTTGCATCAAAAGTTTGGGTCTTCTCTATAGATTTCTTGATTCCTGAGTCTTATGTAATCTTCCCTTGGGTCATTCTGTCATCTCCTGTAACAACGCCTCCTCTGGTTATAACAATGACTCTAGGGTCTTCTCCGCGAGGTTCATCATATATCAATTGCACTTGCGGGTTCTGCTGAGGTCCTCGTCTTTCTTGAAGCTTAGCTAGTAACATAGGACAATCTTCTATAACATGTTCAAACGAGTTGCAGTAGTTGCAAGTATTACAAGGGTTCTGGCAATCCCTTGCAAGGTGTCCTGGTTGTGCGCAATTATAACAGATGATCTTTCCTCGGCCTCGACCCATTCCTCCTCGTCCTCGTCCTCTTCCTTTGAATCCACCGCGAGGATTGAAGTTTCCTCTACTAGGGGAGCTATACTATGTAGTGTTTTCTTCTTGATGTACTTCGTCTTGAATCTTATATATGTCTCTCGACCTTTCATGCATGAGATCATAAGCCCTACAATCCCTATCATCATGTCCTATGGACTTACAAAATGTGCAGTACAAATTTGTAGGTGTTTGAACATACTTTTGCATGTAGTAGCACTCACCAGGGAGATGTTTGTTTCTGCATACTTTGCACCAAGGTAAGGTGACTTTATTCAAGGGGCTCAGAGCTCCAGAAGCCAAGTATTCATTGAATAGGAGACAATGTTCTTTGTCATGGCCTTCTGATCTACATCTAATGCACTAGATATCTTCTCTTTTATCTTTTCCTTTGTTTTTCTTCATATCTTCGACCTGCAGAGACAAACTAGTTAGTTGAATCAAGATCTGGCTCATACCTGAGCTAGATTCTCCCATAGGGGATGATTCTATATTCATGGCGATCTCCAATGTCTCAGACTGTGATGCAATCTTTTGTTGCATCAGGAGAACTCTGATGTGTGGTAGAAAGGCAGGAATGAACCATTCCTTGTTCTGTTCGTCTGGGATCTGAAAAGTCAATTGGCTTGTTAAGGTTTTGAATCTCTGATCGAACTCCCAAACAGGTTCAACCACCTTCTGCTTGATCTCTTTCAGCTCTTTGATACATTGGGATTCTGACTTAGGTTTCTTGAATTCTGAAATCAACGTGTTCTTGATCTAATTCAATGGCTTAAGTTGTGCAAGTCCTTGAACAAGTTTTATGTACCAACTCAGTGCACGATCTCTAAGAGTTGTACTGAACTGAGTTCTTTTGATAGCTTCATCTATGACATTCTTAATGTTCCATACAGCTTCACATAGGAACCAATGCTGATCAGGATCTTCATATCCATCTCCCCTAAAAGTAGGAAGTCTCATCTCATCTGCCATAGATCTCCCTAGGGCTCTTCACTGAATATGTGGTGGACTACTATTAACAGTGGGTACTCTAGTGACTAGGGTTACTTTGGTTGCTTAATACTACTGAATCAACAGGAGGGATAATAGTACTTACTTCGATGGTCTGCACATTTTATGAGGTTTCAGGTTCTCTTCGGCGAAGCTCTTCAGCTTCTCTTTTCTCTTTCCTAGCGATTTTTGAATGTTCTTCGTCTGTCAGATCTGCCTCTTCTCCACTGTAGAAACCCTCCTCCCCATAGTTTTGCTTAAACAGGTTCGCAAGATGGACTTCTCTAACACTCTCTCACTGCGCGTATGTCCAGCTTCTGTGTCATTGTCACTGTCTGAATTCTTGAACATTAGCCTTTCTTGATCTGACCAATCTATTGTATCTTCAAGATGTTCTTCTCATGCAATAGCATCTTGATTCTCAACTTTAGAAAATGCAGAAATTTCCTTCTGGGTCCCTTAAAGAAATATCTCTTGGCTTGGTTGTATGGTTCTACTCTGTCAACAACAAACTCTATGGTGTACCCTCCAATGGTGCTATCAAAATAGTGATCTACAACTCGTGATACAGCGTTATCAACTCTTTTGAACTTCTTGATTAGCTCTGACGTCCAAACCATAGGGGGTCTAGATCGGATCTCGAACTAGATATCTACTAATCTAGCTAGCCACTCGTATAGCTCTTGATGGATCCCTTCAAAGAATATCTCGTGTATATTGGTAAAAATATATTTCTCCAACCAATCCTCTCAGCTAAGATTAGGGTTCTTGTTCTGGGCTTCAACGAAGTCATTTTCTTAATCTTCTATGCACTTTTGAATCTTTGTCTTCGATGGAAACCACCTTGACATTCCCTTAAAAAGATTATTGTCCCGACAATGACACCATTTGTTGGCAGAAAGGAAGACCCAGGGTTCAGCTCCAAGAGCGCACCAACAAGTCCTAACTACTGGCCATTTTGGCAACACCTACAAAGCAGATGCAGTCTCACCTAAAGCAGTTATGAGGGGGTTGCAGGACATAGATGTCTACAACCAAAGGGAATATCAAGTGGATCTAACACCAGAACAACACATCATTCATATATCACTTGTCAACTTAGATCTATTATGCACATCTACTTATCAGATCTAAAACAGTAATGCAATCACAGTATATCAATGACAGAGACAGAATATCAATCACACACAACACAAAATATATGTGGTTCACCCTATCTCTAGGGCTACGTACACAGAACTGTGTTGTATTATATTTAAGTAAAGCATACAGTTCTTGCCTGAACTCTTAGCTAGCAGATATCTTCTCTTCTCCTCTCTTTCTCTCTCCTCCCTGTGCACCCAACTGCAGGGTTGATCTTCGCACCCACCTGAAGATCTTACAATACGAGAAGGCTCTCACACTCATCACTTCTCTCTCTCTCTCACTATAGTCTCTCACAACAACAATCAGATCGATCACTAGCAACAACGGCAACCTGTCTTGATACCAACCAACGACAACCCAACCTAGGTCCTCTTGGCCTCTATTTATACATTACAATAGCTCACCGACAACCTTAGGTCGAAACCTAGGTGTCCAAAACCTTAGATATCAAAACCCTAGGTGTCTAAAACCCTAGGTCAACTTGACCCATATTTTCAAGGCTTCGCCAACTTGTCTTTCCTTTCTTCTCGCGCGGTGCTCCAAAGCATCCAACAATGTTTTTTTCCACTTGCTGATCTGTCCACGATCCTTCTTCCTTGCTTATCAGTCATCCCCGATCTCCTCGTCCAACGACTTTCTTTCTCGGGCTTCGCTCCATCTTTTCTTCTCTTTTGTTCACTTTGACCCAATAATAGTCACTGTGTCTTCCACGCAGTTCGCATTCTCCCTTTTCTTCCTTGATCTTCGCTTGCTTCCATAACCAAGGGCCAACAACCTCCATGCCCAATAAATAGTGCATCAACCCAATGTCAGTCATATCAAACTCTGATGCAAGACTCATCTTGCACTCAACTATGTGATGTTTCGCTTCTGTGATGAACAAGTCATCTACATATAGTATGAGAATAAGCATGTCATCACCTCTAATGGTGTAGTAAAGGTTAGGATTAACATTGCTCTTCTCAAACCCCATCTGAAGGAAATAAGAGTCTATGCGTGAATACCAAGCTCTAGGAGCTTGCTTCAGAACATACAATGCATTTCTCAGAAAAGCACATGTGAGACTCTCTCTCCAACATCTCAAACCCATGTGGTTGCTCAATGTACACCTCCTCCTCAATAAAGCCATTGAGAAATGAGGTATTTACATCCATATGATGTATCATCCAACCCATCTATGTCACTATGTCAATAATACTCTGAATGGAAGTGTATCTCGTAACTGGTGTGAATGTCTCATCATAATCAACTCTCTCTACCTGACAGAATCCATATGCCACAAATTGGGCCTTATGTTTCTCTATGCTGCTATCTGCAACATACTTGATATTATACAACCATTTGGAAGTCACAACTGAATTCCCCACTGACCTTGGCACCACCTCCCATACATCATTGCACATAATGGAGTCATACTCCTCCAGCATGGCCTCTCACCAACTTGCTAGTCAAATGCCTATGCAAATGTCGTGGGATCTGAATCTATGATGCTCGTCACCATCGCCAAGTAGGACCCAAGCCTCTCTGGTGCTCTGGTCTCTCTGAATAATCTCTTGGGCTCTCCAAGATTCTCCTGAAACCATCTCGGTTTTCTCTTCCCTGGAGTAACCAAAGGAGAAGTAATATCTCTATGCCCACGAGTCTCAGCCTCATATCTAATCCCAACAATCTGATATCCTAAAGCCTCTACACCCTCTACATGAATACTCTGCAACTGTGAATCTGAAGCTAGGCGAGGTGACCCTGTCATCCCTAAAACTGGTGCACTTGACACCTAAGGCTATGCTCCCTCTGAAACATCAATCTGAGTCTCTGGAACCTCCTCAATACTATCTCTTGACTCGAGAGACTTCCTGAAGGCTCTACCCTCATCGAATATAACATCTTTTCTCACCACCACTCTTCGTTGTGATGGAATGTAGATCCGGTAGGCCTTAAAGACCTCTGAGTAACCAACTAAGATCCCCTACTGGGTTGTGGGGTCTAGCTTTTTCCTATTCTTTGAGGGGACATGAGAGTATGTCAAGCATCCAAAACTCCTGATATGCTCAAATCAGGCCTCCTTGAGAGTTTTCTTCCTCAAAACTTTGTGGGGATTGATGTTCTATAGATATATTGGAACAACACTCGCCTCGGCCCATGTTCTTCCTCTCGACAACCCCGTTCTGTTGGGGGTTGTAAGGTACGGTCATATGATTTCTTATCCCTTCCTGGGTATAGAAGTCCACAAACTCTTTGGATGCATACTCACCTCCATTGTCCGACCACAAGACTTTGATCATCTTTCCTGTCTGGTTCTCTACAAGAACCTTGAACTCTTGGAACCTCATAAAGACCTCACTCTTGGCCTTCAAGAAATAGATCTAGGTCTTCCTAAAGTGATCAGCGATAAAAGTGAGATAATACTCACAACCAATCAAGGACACATGAGACATAGGCCCACACACATTTGTGTGTACTAAATCTAGTATCCCAGCTGACCTACTGTCACTGCTGGGGAAAACAACCTTGGTAAACTTACCAAGGGTAGACCCTCTGCACACATCCTGATGATCTAAGCTGAACTATGGCACTCTCATCACAACCTCTCTTGTCCCTCTAAGAGCCCCATGATGTAGGTGAGTGATCCTCTGATTTCACAACTCACACAACTAACTGTTGTTGTTGCTACTCACTGCCAAGGCATGCAGGGGATGAAAAA
The DNA here is from genome assembly GCA_009831015.1 of Picea engelmannii. NCBI lineage: Eukaryota > Viridiplantae > Streptophyta > Pinopsida > Pinales > Pinaceae > Picea > Picea engelmannii. The sequence continues at coordinate 116,725 of ML803584.1, read as the reverse complement.
ACAATCTGTATAGTTTACCATCCCTCACTCCAATCACCTGCCCTGAGGTGAGACGTGACCCCTTAGGGTGTATGAGGACCTATGTCCCTCTGAAGAACACCTCAAGACCCCTTTCCTAGAGGGTAGAAACTGATATCAGATTCTTCTTCAGCCCAGGGACGTACAACACATCCCTGAACGATATGGGTGGCATAGTCTCCCTCTAAAAAGTAATTGTGCCACACCCAACAACTATGACGATGGTGTCATCACCGACAATATCCATCTTGACCTCAGGATCTCTAAGATCAGTGAAGTTCTCTCTCACACCTATCATGTGGCTCGAAACTCCATTGTCTATATACCAAATTCTAGGTGTCGTCTCAACTGAAGTGCAACAAATAAGGAAGACACACTCCCTCTCAAACTATGCCGTAAAATCTTCCTCATCTATTGTAGCTTTTGTACCACCCGACCTCTTCTTCCTATTGGGACATTGTCCAACATAGTGCCCCATCTTCTTACAAACAAATCACTTCACTTTTCTCATATCTCTCTTTTGCCCACTGCCAATCTCCTGTGGATTCCATCTTGGGACCCTGTCTAGCACCATTTCCAACCTTCCTCTTTCCTTTTGTCCAAAGAGAAAGATCCTCATCACCCTCAGCAATATGTTGTTGTCCTGAAGATCCAGAGCTGCATCTTAGCTCCTACTGCATGAAGTTGTCCCAGAGTCTCTCCCAACTAGGCGTGACCTTCCTGGCCACAATGCCTCGCAAAAATGAACCCCAAGGTTTGGAGAAGTCATTTAAGTTTGTCCTCACCAAAAAGTCTGGATCTGCAATCTCCCCAACTATTGCCAACTCATCTCGATTCTGTGTAAATCTCCCAAGGTGTGATTTCATTGACTCTCACTGAACATCTGAATGCTCCTGAGCTTCTCATGCAAAACCATCTTCTGGTTTTGATTGAGACTCTGGTAGAGCTTGCACAATGAGGCCCACATCTCAAAGGCATAGTCCTTCCCAGACAAATGGAGTATGACATGGTCTCTCACCACATCATAGATAGTCCTCTTAGCCTTGGTGTTCCTCTTCCTGAACTCTGCTACCAGTAAGGGAGCAATGAAAGGAGGAAGAACCACTGGAGCTTGAACTATATCCTATAGTTCAAGATCCTCCAAGACAAATACAATCTTGGTCTTCCAAGGGGACCAATTGCTAGCTCTGGCTAGCCTATCCTCTTCCCTCATCTGAGACACTAACATGGTTGTCCACTAAAACTCAAACTAATACTAAGCATTGCAAAAGAGTACAACCTCACTCTTGTCAACACAAGTGTGAAAAGAGGTTGTCCACTACTGTCCAAAATAGTCCCACAAACTGCCCACTGTATGCTCTACAAATCAACAAACTCTTAGCCACAAAGACTCTGATACAATGTATATTTTTGAGGAATTATGAAGGCTGCCCAACAAGCCTGTCTTATGATCTCTTATTGGGCTCTAGGTTTAGTTATGAAAATCTGTCTGTGTTGTTATTTTAGGACAAAAAACAGTTATGTTTACTTCTGCCAAGAAATCTTCTCTCAACTGACAGTTATATGCTCTTTTAAGGTGCCCTTGCAAGTGGTTTTAGTAACACAATGTTAGCACATGAAAACCTCAAAACATATAGCACTCCTCTAGGATCTTAATAAGCTCCTATTGTTGATTTAAACACTAAGCATACATGAAATTTGAACACAAGTATTTTTGGTCAACATGACCCTGAATAAAACCCCTTTAGGGAAAACCAGTTTGGAATGAAAGTGTATATATGTGATGTCTCAAGAATGGAATGCAACAAGTAAATAAATACAATGGAACCTGTACAAGTAGTAAGCTCCTCTCAAGCTTGGCTAATAGGTTCCATGAAGAATGTGCCCAAGAAACTGCACCCTCTCTCCTTTGTTGCCTATTCCACTGAACTGATACACCTTTGATCCTCCCTTGGCTAATGAATAAACCCTTGCATACACACAAGCTCTTGTATGTTGCCTCAACACTGAACCTCTCTGCTCTGCAATAGCTAAAAAACTGTTAGTGCCTGCTAAGCTTGCATCCTCCTCCAAGAGTGTGCCCTCCACCAAGAAAGAACTCTCACCACAAATAAATGAGGACCTAATCCTCCTTGTGACCTCCATGAATGTTGGCACCCAAGCTTCCCTCATCCAATGCTTCCATTCTCCTTTCAATGCTCCTCTTCAAACTCTTCAAGTGAACAAATGAGTGAATGAGCCTCTAAGTGCCCTATGTGCCCCTCTTGAACCATCCATAAGGAAACCTATAGATGAATGGTCTAGATCACTCCATGCCATTTCTAATCAATGGGTGAGATCATCTCAAAAGAATCTCACGTAAAAACGCACTTTGGGTTAAGTTTCATAAGTTCACTTTATGTCCCTCAATTCACCCACTTAATGAATTAATTGTCACTTTTGTCTTAAGTGACAAATTCCACCTTTTTTATTTAGGATAAAGTCAATGTGGAATTAGACACAAAGTACAAGGTACATAGGCACATATATTTCCCTTTTGTGGTTAGAGACCCACTACCATAAGGGGACCACTTCCCAAGGTACACAAAAACTCAACAATCCATGCCGCCTTGCATGGATGTTTAAACTCTAAACCAACCAAATAATTTCATTGGAAACTTTAACACAAATTAAGGGTTGTCGAAATTTGTTGGCGACTATATAATTCCAACACTGAATGAAAATGATCGACCATGTATTGAATTGATTGGCCAAGCGACACAGTGAAAAAAGAGATGGGGGAAACCAAAACTCACCCCACCAACAAAATTTAAAAAATTAAATGTGCTTATGCACCCCACCAACATTAAAATACATAGTAAAAACCCAAAAGAAGTAAATTAAAATCCAGCACTAAAATAAAAGGGTGGCATACAATAGTAAAAACCTAAACGCAGTAAATAAACTAGGCATTTATCTAATTGGCCATTATTATGCTTTGTTTTGTCATGCAAGGAAGTTAAAAGTTGAAATCATGGCCTTTCATTTATTGTAATGACTAAAGATATTCCATAGATATCAAATAGTATCCATATAAATCACATCTATAATTAAAAAGTCATTAATTCTTCTGGCTATATAAATTTACATGAATCACTATTTTTAATTGTTCAAAATCGGTAGAAATGGATTAGCATGCTAAGCATTTAGATTATACAAAAATAATCACTCAAATCTACGAATCTAACAATTTTTCACAGAATTTAAACAAATATCCCTGAAAAATCATCATTTAAATTATCATTTAGTAGAATGTTTAACCTAAAACATTTTTCAATATGTGTACTAACCCTCCAGGTTTTCCTTTTCCTCATCAAATTTCAGGCCATAAAATGGTAAAAAAAATAAAAAAAAATTACCGAATTTAAACAAATGTCCCTGGAAAAATCATCACTTGAATCATCATTTAGTAGAATGTTTAACCTAAGAAAATTTTCAATATGTGTACTAACGCTCCAGGTTTTCCTTTTCCTAATCAAATTGCAGGCCATAAAATGGAAAAAAAAAAAAATGTAACTTAATGTTCCCAAACTCGCTGAATCCGAGTCTTTTCTTTATGACAATCCGGGCCGTAGAATGCAAAAGAAAACATGAAAAAGAATATCAACGCTCTTTTGACGCAGCGCAAAGCTGTCAAATACGAAATATATTCAAATTTCCGAGGTCTTCAAGCCGTAAAATGGAGAAAGAAACAGTAAATAACGCAAATTTCCGAGGTCTTCAAGCCGTAAAATGGAGAAAGAAACAGTAAATAACGCTAGAGAACGTGCCGAAGAAATTTCGAGTGATTTTCTGGACAAATCCTGTCTCGAAATGCAAGTTAAAGAAAACAAAAACTCGAAGTCCGCGTTTTCTTTAGGTCATAATTGCAAAACCGTAAAATGTGAAATACATTTCAAGTTGCAAACCATAAAATGCCAGACTATTTTGCCCCAAATTGCAATGCGAAAGAGAAAAAGAAAACCTTATAAAGCATAGCGAAAAGAGCTGTAAAATCGCCATTACCTGAAACCGCGAACTGTGGGCTGAAAGTTAGGGCTTGGTCCCCGCGATTTTTCCTGGAAATTGCACGCAGATTTCATTGTCGCCAGCCTCGATTGCCATCTGGACTTTCCAGATCGAGACATGGCCAGAATTTTCTTCCCCCGCGGCAGGGACAAACACAAATTATTTTCTACTCGTTTCCCATCAACTTTGTCTCATTTCGTCGTTTCCCGTCAAATTATTTATTTATGTTCCCAATTTGCTCGTATGAAAAGATTCATTACATATGATTTATGCTTGAAATTTTGGGGACCATGCTTTCTCTGTGATTCCATTCCAGGGAACATATGTACATTGCCCGAGGAGGGTTTGGTTTAGTTGGTATAGATTGAAAGAAGTTATCTTGTCTGCAATGGATAGCGATAGCATGTGTTGGCGAGGAACTCTGAAAAAGATTGATCATATATAGAATGGTTTAACATAGATCATATATAGAATGGTTTAACATAGATCAAAATCTAGGGTTTTTATGGGGTTTTGGAATTTTGGTAACATGGTTTAGTGGGTTTTCATTAGGTTTTAGAATTTGGGAAACATGGTTTAGTGCTTACTCAGATCCATCTTATTTTCTCTTATGTTTTTTTCACTCATTTTTTGGAAATCCAACATTTTTATGTTGTCTTAAAATGGCCAAAACCCTAGTGAATAACATTTTATGGTCAAAGTTCTCAGAGTGGAACTCCTACTTCCAACAAAGTTAAAATCATTATTTTGACATTGAAATTTTTTATTTTGAAAATTTTGACACTCTAGATTGATTTGTAGGGAGTCCATTCTCATTAGAACAACTCCATACGAGGATTTCAACAATAACACTTGTAATTTAAACAATCCGTCAAAAATCATATTAGAATTATAAAGAAAATTTGTTGGAAACTAAATGTAGTATCCTAGTTTGACTCTCTTGAATAATTTGTATTTAATCACGTTTAAGTGTTTCTGTGCATGGAAGTTTTATTACCATGTTTTACTCACACTATGAGGTAGACATGTCATGGTGATTTGAATACTTTTAAATATTGGTATTTTGCAATTAATAAAAGAAACATGATTGACTAAGGGTGAGCACCTAAAGATGCTATGATACCACGAGAGGGGAAAGGTGAGGGGGGCTAAGGGAATTCTACATGCCTAGAATCCTATGTCACTTTCCTAATCATCTTGCCATTAACCCTCACTCTATTGAACCTAGCCTATAGTCCAAATTGTAGATAAGAGGGGTGGATGGAACCAACTCCTAGATCTAAACCACCACCTCCTATATTCTAAGAAATTTGTCCTCAACAAAAAGAAGTTAGTTTAAGACTCTTACGTTCCATCTTTCACTCATGCAAAAGAAGGAAAAATTTGAACGGGAAGGGAAAGTTGGTTTTTGGAGAAGAGAGAAGAGAGGAAAGGAGAGTTTTTGCTTGGAAAAAGAAGGCTACCATACTATGTGATGGGACAACCATGAAAGGGAGCCATTAGAACCTTGAGAAGAGCCAAGAACTAAGAAAATTATGTTAGAGTTAATGGACAACAACTTGGACCTTTCTATGCACACACTGAAGAGCACTGGAAGGAGGGACTTATGAGGTATTGTTGAGTAGATAAGGAAGAAATCTCCTTGTGTTGTGTGGGGTAGGTAGTGTGGGTGCCAAAGAGTTGTAGTAGTGAGACACTTGGTTAGTAATCTTATTACTATGAGATAGAGAGATTTCCCTGAGAATTTTGCATTGCTCTTATTCTCCTTGGTGGTATCATAGCCTAGACAAGGGGTGGTGTCCATAGAGGACTACCTACGGTTGGGTGGAAAATCATTTTTTCTCAGTTAGTGGCTTGGCCTTTAGTATTCAACATAGATATATATTTAATCCTATCTCTAGAAGTTTTCATTAATTTTGGTATAAGAATTTTTTTTGGGCTTGTAGATTTGTGATTGAAGTTGTTTGGAGAGAGAGAGAGAGAGAGAGCATTACACTTTCTCTAAACTATCTTAGCATGTTATTGGACACCATTCTTCACACAATTCTCCAATGACTCTTATCAACCTCCTTCGGTTGTCTTGTAGTAATTATTCTATGAACTCTTTCATTTATTTCCTTAGTTTCCATGTCATCTGGATATCCATCTCTTTGATTTTTATATGGTTAGACCTAACGTTTTGGTGTTGAGTACGAATGAGTTTGGCAACTTTTCAGTCTATTGTTCAAAATAAATAACAATAAAATCCCCACCTCGTTGGTATTCTTCTTAGAGGTATGCTCGTAATTATACCATGCTTCTCCTATGTTTCAAGCTATTGGGATTTATTGGGAATCAACACTAATGCATTTGCATAGATTTTTAACGGACTAACCGATTTTACTTGTATTTCATCTGAGTATATTTTTCATTACATAAATTTTCAATGGGTTGCAATCCTATGTTACTAAGTTTTTTAGCATTTTTTTCATAGAATGTGTTATATCGTTGTGTGGGCATGCCAAATAATGGAAAAATGCTCTACCTCTAGTAAGTTATTCCCCACATGTGTTCACAGTGTTTAGGATACCTTGTTTAATTTATCCAAACAAAATTGGATGATGCCATGCCAAGTAGTGACTAAATCTTCCAACCTTAATGTTATTGCATATGAAACTAGTGTGTGATATATAGGGAAACTATGTGTTTTATTAATGGGATCTCTACAATGTTTTTTATCTGTTCATATCATATTCCAGAAATTTGTATGAGGCTGATGATTCTCTTCCTTCATAAAATGAGAAACCTTTGATATTGACTTCAACAAATCATAATGTAGCCAATAAATGTGCAATGGTTGTGTTATGACTATAACCTATGTATTATATTGTTGGTGGTCCATGTATCCTTCTTTCAATACTAGCATATGCTTACAATTCTTTCTACAAGCTATGCTAACAAGAGCAATTTGTATCGATGTAATTTTTATTTTTGAGTTTTGACAAAAGTGTTTCTACAAGGTATGCTAACAAGAGCAATTATGTATTGATGTAATTTTTATTTTTGAGTTTTGACAAAAGTGGGAAATGTAATATCAAAAACCTCATAGGTTCCTTTCCAAAAGGTTTCAACATTGATTTATTTCACTCTTTTCAAGCATTCTACATGTATTTGTTATGTGAAACTTTAATAGTATTATGGGGATTACTGCAATTCGTGCTTATCCTATATTCAAGAAAGAGAATTGGAGTTATCGCTCAAGAATATTTGTATTGGACCAAAAAGAATGTTATTTATCCCTGGCATGCAAACCACCCTAGCTATATAATTGAGAATTTAAAACTCTTATGCTCGCAACTTGAAAAATATTCTAAAAGGATACAAATCAAAGTGTTGGCGAATATGAGTTTCACTTCCAAGTTCCCATAAATTTGCCCATTTCCATAGGTGGAAATCATTCCAACTATTATCTCAGACTTGAGCTATCATGTTTTTTTTATAAAGGCACCAAAAAGAAACAACACATGCTAGCCTATTATGTCTTCAAATCATGAATCATGAATGCAATTGTATGTAATTTTTGTAATTGCCTATATTCCTAAGACCCCGTCATGCCCAATAAGTTATGTAAATGCTCATAAGTATTTACTTTAACCTGATTTTGACATATAATTTCTTGTAGATTGATCCCTTGGTCACTAAATGGTGGAATTTCTTGTGTCTTTTGCATTTATCTTTAGTGAATTTGTTAGCTGATATATCGGGGTATAGAATTCAATTATTCCTTCTCAAGTATGAGGGGGGTGGGGGAAATGGTGGACTTTCTTGTGTCTTTTGCATCTATTTCTAGTCAATTTGTTAGCTGATATACCGAGGTATAGAATTCAATTATTCCTTCTCAAGTATGAGGGGGGTGGGGGATATTATCAAACAATTTGAATTTAAAAGTGCATTCATTTGCAACTTCTTCCGTACAAATGCAAATTATACTACAACAAATTACAGTTGGTTTTAGATAGAACATTTTATAATCCCTTAATTGTGCAATTATTCAATAATAGGTTGTTAATAATACCAATATATGACCTCAAAAGTTAGGTTGTTAGAATGAAATGATTAATGATTATTTTTTAAAATTTATTGTATGGTCCAAACAATCGAAGAATGTTTATTTTGGAAAGCATAATATAGTATTTTGGTACTATATTTTCCTTCTATGAGATAACTAATGATGATTTTGTCCTAGTATCAGACTTATTTTTGTTAAATAGTACATGGGAATATGCCAAATTGGTATTAGAGCCAAGGCTACAACACTAGGGGTTGTATGGGTTCATGGAAGAATGGATGACAGTAACTTTTAATGTTATGATTAAACTAATATTCATTTTTATTTTTTTGCTTCAACACGCACACACACACACACACACACACACACACACGTGTTCAAAAATTTACCACACCTTCAAGAAATTGAGTCTAATGAAATAACAGATATTGAGACTCCTCCATAACTGGAAGAAACCATGAGGAGCATGAAGGTATAACTTAAAAGTTGTAGGGAAGATAATGAAAAGACAATAAACACACACACACATTAGTGTTCAAACATTTACAGGAAATCAGTCTTGGGAATAGTTGAGTAAGTATTATCATGGAATATTTACCACACCTTCAAGAAACTGAGTCGAATGAAATAACAGAGATTGAGACTCCTCCAGAACTGGAAAAAACAATGAGGAGATTGAAGATAGAACTTCAAAGTTGTAGGGAATATAATGAAAAGAATAAATTTCAAGAAGAATGAAATGAGTTAAATGCTTCCCTACTACATATTTTGACCAAAATTCAAAAACAAATGCTTCAAGGACAAATTCCATGTAATGTTGGTAAAAGTCCTTCAAGGAAGAGGTCACATGGCGTAAAATTCATGCATCCAATGATGGGACATATACACCATCAGACTTATCAGACAAGGATAGAACTACTTCTAACTATTCAATCAATAATGGTTCAAAGCCTTATTATTATAGACGTAAGACTAAGAGGCATTACAAAGACTATTTACAAGGGGCATTCAAAAAGGTAAAACCCTCTTCCTTTAATGGTGAGGTGAAATCAAGTGAAGAATCTTAAGCATGGATTCTTGGAATAAGGAAAAACTTCCAGGTACATGATTATTCTGGGAACATGAAGGCTATAGTGGAAATTTTTAATATGAATGGATGAACATCTACTTGGTGGGAAGATCTAAAAAATGTGAAGAAGATCAATGAGAGGAAAATCAGTTTGAAACAATTCAAGAAGTACTTTCAATAGAAATACCTTTCGGAGAGATACTATGATGTAAGACAGAATAATTTCATGAAATGAAATTGGGACAACTAACTATGGATTATTGTGCAAGCAAACTTTTGGAATTTCTTAAAAGGTAAAAATTTAGTGTTTCCTCAGTGGAATGCCTCAATCTTACAAAGTTAGGATTGAATTTTATGAGCCTAAAACTCTTGATGAGACAATAGAGAAGGTTGATTATTGTTGTGATAGAAACCAACATAAACAAGAATTAAACAAGGAATGGAAGGAAACGAGAAAGGAAAAATTTGAGCAAAGAAAGAAAGGATTCAAGCCTCGACAGTATAAAAATTAGTCAAAGAATTTTAAGCCAAGTTTCCCAGCACGAAGTAGCTTCCAACATATTTTTCCATCATAGTTGAAACAAGCCATTACAATTAGTGGGACGGATTCCGAGGGAGTCTTGGAAAGGGCCTTTGAAATGTTGGGGATGTGGAGAAGAACATCTACTCAAATATTTTCTCCATAGGCGGGAAAATACTAAGACTTGATGCAACATACAAGAAACCACAACATTCAATGATGTAGCAAGGACCATTCCTAGAATTTGTGTTGCATTGGAGGATTGACAAGTAGACCAACAAACATCAGTGGTGGGAGTTGAAGGTAAGAATGATGAGTAATCTATTTTTGTTTTGATTGATCCAGGGCCTAGTCACAATTATGTTGCACATAAAGTTGTTAACTCTTGTATTCTTCAAAAATGCAAGAAAAAGAAATAATGGTTGGTACAATTGGCTACTGGAACTAAAAGAAAATTAAATGAGTTGGTGGACGCATGTCCATTGGAAATGAATGGACTATTCACATGGAAAAATTTGAATATCTTACCACTTAGTTCATATGATATTTTCATTAACATCGATTGGCTAGTAGCACATAAGGTAAAATTGGATTATAAAAATAAACCTTTGATTGCATAGATGATGATGGGAATCCAAGAACAATGAAAGGAACTCCAAAAATCATCTCCATAAGACATATTTTATCCTTATAGTTGAATAATATTTTTAGCAAAGGTTGACAGTTGTATGCAGTTCATGTGTTGGAGTCAATAGAAATCAAACGTTCAAAGTTCAAAGACTATCCAATACTTCAAGAATTCAAGGATGTATTTCTAGATGATGTACCTAGTCTACCTCCCAAGAGGGAGATCAACTTTTAAATTGATCTTATTCCAGGAGCTGCACCTATATCTAGAGCTCCTTACAAAACAAGTACTCTTTAACTAATGGAGTTGAAGATGAAATCGAAGGAGTTGTTATAAAAAGGATACACTAGACCAAGTGTGACTCCTTGGGGAGCACCAATATTGTTTGTGAATAAGAAGGATGGTACCCTCAAATTGTGCATTGACTACAAACAATTGAACAAGGTTATAGTGAAAAACAAGTACCCATTGCCCTAGATTAATGACCTATTTGATCAAGTAAGAGGGGTAATAGTGTTCTCAAAGATTGACTTGAGATATGAATATCATCAAGTCAAAATCAAGGATGGAGGCATTCATAAGACAACCTTTAGGACAAGGTATGGTCATTATGAATTTGTGGTAGTACCATTTGGAATTGTCAATTCACCAACCACATTCATGTGCCTTATGCATAATGTATTTAGTAAATATTTGGATAAGTTTGTACTAGTTTTTATCGATGATATCCTTGTCTATTCAAAATCTGAAGAAGAACATGCAAACCATCTCATAATGGTTTTGTAAATACTAAGAGAGCAAAGATTGTATGCCAAGTTCAGAAAATGTGATTTCTATAAAAAAAGATCCATTAATTGGGACACATCCTCTCGGAATAATGAATTGCAGTTGATCCAAAAAATGTTTAGGCCATCATGAACTGGCTCACTCCAAAAAATGTGACATACATGAGATCATTTATGGAACTTGCAGGATATTATCAGAGTTTCATTAAGGGATTCTCCAAGATTGGCCATCCAATAACTCCATTGAAGAAGAAAGGGATAAAATTTATGTGGTCTTCAAAATGTAAAGAAATTTTTGAGAAATCAAAACACCTTCTTACCAGTGCACCAATTATAAAGATAGTAGATCCAAACAAATATTTTATAGTGTTTATAGATGCATGTAAAGAAGGACTTGGTGGGTTTCTTATGCAAGATAACCATGTAGTGAGTTATGAGTCCAGAAAACTAAACGAAAATGAAAACAACTATGTCACTCATGACCTAGAAATTGCATCTATATTTCATGCACTAAATATGTGGCATCATTACTTGATGGGCAGGAAATTTGTGTTGATGAAAAATCACATCCGTTTGAAGTACCTTAATGATCATCCAAGATCCTCACTTGAATGATAACTAGTCTAGATAGTTATCTTTTATCAATGAATATGAATTTGAGATAGGACACATAAAAGGCTAAGAGAACAAAGTATTCAATGCACTCAGCAAAAACATGCAAGTGATAGATATGGTAGCCATCAATACCTGTGAATCCGGCCTAAAGAGTGGAATAAAAGAATCCTTGCATCATGATGAACACTTCATTTAAACAAGAAATAGCTTGCAACAAGAACCACCTAAACATAAGTGTGATGGTTACAATATGAGTGAAGAAGGATTCTTGATATACAAGGATAGATTATACATTCCTAACTCAGTAGAGTTAGGAAAACTCATTATGAATGAAATACACAAGAAAAAATACACATGACACCCAAGCTACCAAAATATGATCACTGCAACAAGGAAGAAATATTAATGGCCTTAATGAAAAAGAAAATTTTAGAATACATTACAAGATGCATTAAATGCCAATGGGTCAAAATTGAATACAAACATACAACAGGTTTTTTACAACCCTTACCAATTCCTGAGTTGAAATAGGAAGTAATAACAATGGATTTCATGACAGGACTAGCTAAGTTTGTGACACACCCAACCCCTACAGGTAGGGATATTAGAATTTCCACTTTTCTTCACTATCTCAAATCCTTTCTTCTATGACACTGTCATATTCTTCTCATCGAGAACTTCCCAATGGTGGTGATTTCACTAAAAAATGAGCTCTAGATCGAAGGTTGTGGCTTTCTCAAGGTTCTTAGGGTTTCTCTTTTTTTTTTTTACCACTATAGCACTAACACATGGCATCCACATTACACCTTGGCACACTTTCCATATGACATGGAGACAACGTTGCACCTATGTGGTGTCTGTAACTCCTTCCATGTAGGACTATCATTTCTATCACTCGGACTCTTTTCCAGTACCCTCATCACTCATCTTCGATGGATACAGTATAGAAGGATATTCTCTTTCGATGCCATCCATTCGGAGCTAGAACGACTTGAGTAGTTTTACTGCTCCAAAATCAAGGTATCGAGGAATATACCCCTCTCCTTGATGGACAGATGTAGATGCAAGTCCCGATCTCCCGAAAGACAATTGAGATCTATTCGAGGCATAAGATAATCCATCCTGGTTGACCACACTCGACTCATCCACTTATGGGCGAGAAACACCTGTCGCCCTAAATTCACTCCGGCTACCCCACTGGTGTGCCACATCATCCATGACGTGATGACTTCATTCTTTGGTGTAGATGGGACTCACGGAAGATAGATGGCTATCGAGCCATCTCTCCATGCCCCGACCTATGGTCGATATATTCCCCCTATCGGACTCACACTCCCAAGCCACTGGAGGATTACTCCAAAGATAGTCAACGATGGGCCAACTCGACTCGCACTCAATCTAACCACCTAATCATCTTTTGAGATGCGTCTTCGGACTAATAATCCCTGTCAGCTATCACACTTTCGACTTACTAGTGGGACCCGTAATGATCAATGGATGGGGATTCATCCCTCCTTCTTCCATATCTATGGCTCACACGGGCACGACTTCGGGGTCCTTCCTTCGAAGTTAATCTCACAACACATGAGGTTTCCTTCCGAAGGCCTCACTTCGAAAGGGTTGTTTCAGAGTCTCTCATTTGGATTCCTTCCCACGACGTTCAAGGGATCTATCTGACACAACGGCTCTAAACATGCCACCGATCAAAAATCACGATCTCTTATGATCAATGATTGTGGTTCTTCACTAAGCAACACAAGGTTTACAAAATCATAATTGTTTACTCTAAGGACTTATCCATTCTTCGAGTTCTGCAAGACTTCGATTTATGACTTTCGAGAAACCAAGATGATTATGCAACCTTTACAAAATATCAAACCTAAGGTTAAAGCCTTGAATGATTTGTAGGCTCTCCACATAGGGAACATATAGAGTATTCGATTAGGTAGCAGTTTGTATCTTTTCAATTTTACGATTTAACCAAGAAATAATATACATCACAACATAGCTCATCTTGCAGCATTCAAAATCATAGGTTAAGTATACAAACAATCTATTAAATTTATACATTCATATGTGTTATCATGCAATTGTTCTATCATTGAGAATTCACATAAATCATTCACAATAAATTTCAGTACAAATGAACTCTTATCTGATAAGGAAATAATCCAATCCAACTGACTGAGAGAGGACACCTTTCCTCCCAACCTTAGGCCTTGTTGTAGATTCACTTCTACAACACGCCACCCCCATTCCAAGCCATGATACCACTAAGAAAAATGACTCGGCTGGGTTCCAAGTCTGCAGTGATCCAAGAAGGTTATTCTTTGTTAGAAAAACAGGACCGCGGAGCAATAAAATAAAACAAATGCGGAAACAAAACACAAAAGATACACAATACAATAAAGACACAGATTTACGTGGTTCACCCAGTGTGGGCTACGTCCACCAGAGAAATTTCTAGGTCCTTCCTTTATTATTATCCAGCAAATGAAGGGATACAACCTACAACAAAACCCGTTGTAACTTCCTCTTCTTTCTCTCACAGTATCCTCTCTCATAATACAATACTCGCCATAATGCATAGCCACAATACATTTCCCTCATAATAGAGGGTTGCCTTCTAGGGAAAAAAACCCTAACATAATTTCTATCGTTAGATCTGCAACCTTATAATGAACGGTCCAGATTTACAATGAAATTACAATATACATTTACAAGGCAATTTTTCCTTCGGGGGCTTCACCCTCGAACCCCCCATCTGGGGGGATTGTTCCCCCGAACCCCGCAGAGGGGGTAACCCCCCTCTGCACTCCCCCGCGTGGAAGAGTGTACATACTTCTGTGGTGTAAAGTATTCATGGGCTATAAACACGGCTGAAAGCAAGGACCTATGAATAAGGAAGATAATCAGGCTCCACAACCAACACTCTCCTTCTTCCTCTGACACAAAAAAATTTGCCACCTCCCACTGAGCTTTGGGTCTCTACAGGTTTATCAAGTGGTTTATCAACTGGATTTCCTCTACACAAGGGATTCCCTTCACTGCTTAATAGTCCCTCGAAGACCTCCCCTTACCAGTGTCGATTTTTGTCCAGTAAGCACCAAGTTGCAACCCATTATTGCTCTAGTTCGGAAATACAGGTCATCTTTGTTCAGGGTGATCATCAACAACTCAAACAATCTTCCTATCTTCTTCCAGAAAGATATTATTTTCTTTCTCAATCAGCACATCCGTGATTTTTTTCTATGTTGCTCATCTCTAAGAATTTTTCTCTTCTCGATCTTCTATTGCCTCTTCATCCCTTGAGTGTCATCTCCATTTTGTAGGGTCTCCCCTCCTCTTCCTTACTCTCCTCTACATGTTTGTGTTTTTCCCATATCCTCTCATCTTGCACACAATGTGTTTTTCCTTCCCCGATCTTCTTCTCCATCCCCTCGAGATCTCTCTTGTAACACCCTATTTCCCCCAGTTTGTAAAAATAACGGGACTGGCCAAGAACTATGGCAAACCCATAAATGTGAATATGTGATGTAAATGGACCTTGAGGAAAAGGTCAATGAATGTGAATAACATTTTGAATTTTATTGCAGGACTGCTGAGAGGGGATGTCAGAAAAAGAGACCACGATGGCGGTGGAAGGCACCTTGAAAGGTGGTGTTAACTTCCACCGAGAACTAATACCGTATTTGGACTCCACTGGCCCAGAGAACCAAAAGCGGCTCGCTGGACCTAAATTAAATGACTCGCAGGCTTGTAGGTAGATGTCTTAATGAGGGATGGGGAGGTGAACCGCCTATCCGTAGAGCCATCATGACTGACCAGCGCGAGGGTAATCACACCACACGCAACCTCGCAAGAGGATAAGGCGTGGGGTAGAAGCGATTGCGGGGGGGGCAGACGCGAGGGGAGAACTCTGGCATTACGCAGAGTGAGTGATAGCAGAGATGAAGGGTTGCAACCTTCACTCCTGGTCACTGGAAAACGGAGACGGAGTCTCACAGCATCGTGGTCTCAGCTTGGGGGTGGCTAGTGGTAAATCCAATGGGAATCGCTAAGCCTACGGTTGGGTGGAAACGAGCACCCCTCTCAGCAATTGCACTCACTTCTGGTGTTATTTCTGATAAGTGTTTTTCCTCTAGCTCCTTGAAATATATGTATTCTGATAATTATGCTCATAAGCTGTGAAACTGTGAATGTTTTCATTATAAGAATGTCTGTGTGGTATTTTGATCAGTACTAGTAGTTGTATATGCTTATAACAAAAAAACCGCGCATGGCTTATGTTGATAAATGAATTTAATTATGCATAAGTTGAACCAAGTCAGACTTCCAGTCCATTCTCGGGAATTTGATTCCCCTTATCTGTCTCCCGGAATGCCCCGGAATAGATCTCTTCACAGAGATTCCCTCCTTGGAAAGGTTTACCAAGAACCTGGAAAAAGGACTTGAATGTGCAAGTCTTAACAACCCTATACGAGGAGGAATGACCCTCTTAAAATCCTGAAGTAGCAGCGTAGGGATAAGTATCGATCGACGGACGAGATCCCGTCGGAAGATCCATGGTCTTTCACGACCGTTAGATTGACGAAAGAAAACAAGGGCATTGCATACCTTGCCCCTTTTCCTCTATCTTCGTGAATAGCGAGGAAATCGGGATCGTAGACCCCCAAGGTCCATGAGAAAAACTGGACCGTTGATTTTTCCAAGTCCATGAAGTAGTGGGAGAGTGCGCAACGTGGGACAGATCTGAGCCATTAGATCTTAGCTAGAACAAACCAACATCCGTTGGGTCTGTTAAGAGATGCATGAGGGTTAAGCCCTCATGAACAGGAGGTTGAAAGTCCCGACGAGAGGCGTGGCCATCGGGATATCGACGTTCGTGAAATTGGGAGTCACGATGACATGAGATCGAGAATTTTCATAGTGAAAATTCTGGAATCAATATGAGCCGTCCATCATAAGAGGACATGTGGGCAAGATCAGAAGCCCGTCAGCATTTCGGAGATCGAAGGGACAAGATGCCGAAGTATTTCAGTAGCGGAAACTCCGAAATCGCAAGAAGCGATTAGGACCGTCCATCTTAGGAGGACGCGTGGCAACAATCGGAGCATTCAGGGAAAGTCCCAAAAGGAAAGTTATCCATCGGGAAATCGGGAATCCCGTGGGCAAGAAGTCCATACACTCTGGAATTGCGAAGTCCAGAATCCTGACCAAGTGAAAAACATCCATTGTAGGGCCAGCTATCATCATATCGGCATATCGAGATTTGGCGGATCACGAATCCTGAGGACGAGTACATTTAGACATTGGAAGGTCTGAAAACCCGACAGGAGATAAGGTTGCGGTCTTGTGAGATAGTGGTCACATGGGTTAGGAGTTTAGCCAGGAGGGCTAACACGTAAGGGACCATATCGGTGAATTGGCTCATCGGAGATCGGGGATTCAAGAGAATAGGGAACTCTTGACATCGGGGCTCACGAAACCTCGAAACCCAAAAGTATATGCATTTCCCATTTTGGAAAGAGTAGTGGTCATATGCAAAGGCCGTGACAGGGAAAGAAGGACCTATGGATTGGGTTTTTGACAGAGATTCCAGCAGGGAATCCAATGAGTCGCTTCGGCTCCTGAACTGATTGAACGATCCTGTGAGCGGACGTGCTTGGGAGTGTGATTGCATCACTTCCCATATCGGAATTCAGAGATTTGAATGACGAAGAGTCTTGGAGTCATTGCACTTCGAACTCCCGAGTACCGAAACCCCAAAAGGATCCATGCCATTGGATCAAGGGAGGCTTACGACCGTCGATCTCCCTTTGGAGGGAAACTTTGGAGACCTTAGAAGTTTCGGGGATTTGAATGGGGAAAGGTAGAAGCTGTGTATCGCGATTCCCCGAATCACGAAAAGCCGATAAGCTATTGGCTAGCTTAAGCATGTGGACACCGTATAGGGTCACGTGGACAAGACCCCAAGAGAGAAACTTGCCCCTCGCTAAGCCCCGTAGGACTTCGGGGATTCTGATTGTTGAGAAATCAACGAAAAAGTTTGATTTGCATAGTGGGTATGTGACAAAGTGGTATCAGAGCATGGTTACAACACTCGGCCTGATTGGGCTCATGCATGAGTCGCACATAAGCTCTGTTCGAAGTACTCCTACGAAGAGTAACCCCCTAACGTAACCCTCTTGTCCAGGATTGAAAACTTGGAAACAAGAACCCGACTGTGTATGCATGTGAAAGAGTTATAAATTATGCACAGATTATAAAAATATATCTAACTCTTGACTAACAATCAACGTTTGTCTTTTCACCTAAGCAGATGATTAACCGTGGGAATTTGCAAACTCAAAGAATGGTGACTCACCAAGAGATGGGAGAAGGCTCCCACAATAGAGATGAAGAGTCTGACGAAAGAAGAGCAATAGGAACCCCTCCAAACCTAGCCGATACTGTGAGGAGTCTCATGATTGAGTTTCAAAGCTGCAAGGCCGACAATGAAAGGATGATGAAAGAACAAGAAAAGCAAACTGAAATTAATGCAGTGTTACTGCATAAATTATCCGACCTACAACGACAAATGTAGCATGAACCCGAAGTGTAGAAACATGGTCGTATCAGTGGCCATACTGAGAGGAGCACCTCAAGAAAGATTCACCCCAGAGGTAAGGGACCAGTGCCAGACGATTCCACAGAGAAGGAAGCTGGTGATTCATAAGGCTCTTCCAGTAGCATGACTAGTTCCTATTCTCGAAGAAAACAGAAGAAGCAAAAGACTTCCAAGAGTCATAAATTTGAGGAATTCAGAAAGGCCAAACCTCCCTCCTTTGACGGTGAAATAAAGAAGGGAGAGGAAGTCGAGGCTTGGCTACTTGGACTGAAGAAATATTTCAGAGTCCATGATTTTTCAGAAAATTTGAAGGTCCGAGTGGCCACTTTCAATCTAAACGGAATGGCTTCCATCTGGTGGGAAGATCTTAAGAATATGAAAGGGGTCCGCGAGGAGGACCTGTCTTGGAAACTGTTTGAGAAGTACTTTCGGAAGAAGTATTTGTCGGAAAGATATTTCGACGAGAAGGCTAAAGAGTTTTATGAACTCAAACTCGGGCAACTCACTATAGAGGAATATGTCAACAAATTCCTCGACTTATTGAGATATGTACTCTACATCAAAGCAGAAAAGGTGAAGGCGCAACGCTTCATTAGCGGGCTACCCAAGGAATATCGGAACCGAATTGAATTTGACGAGCCAAATACCTTAGAATACACTATACGAAAGGCAACATATTGTCATGAACAATATGGACATCGGGCAGAGTCTCGTGGAGACTGGAGACAGAAGAGTGGTTCGAAATTTTAGAAAAAGGGGATCAAATCCTCAGGATTTAAAAACTACAAGAAGAACCCCATAATGAACTATCCAGCCCAGAGTGTACTCCAACAAAACTTTCCCTCGGTGGACGGAAAAAAAACTTCTGGACCTATACCAGTGAAAGCTAATAACCCAAAGAAAGAACCTCTGAAATGTTGGGGTTGCGGAGAAGAGCATCTCCTGAGAGACTGTCCACACCGACAAAAGAACAGTCGGAAAGTTTATAACATTCAAGAAGCTACCACAGTCAATGATGTGGCAAGGAGTGTGCCACAGATTTATGCAGCCTTGGATAATAACCAAGATGACCACCAAGCTTCAGTGGTGGAAATAGAAGGTATGATTTTCAACCATCTAGTGTCTGTTTTGATTGACCCTGGTTCAAATTTGAGTTATATAGCCCCTAGAGTTATTGATAAGTGTAAGCTACAACCACAGAAGCAAACTAAGCCATGGTTGGTAAATTTAGCCACTGGCACCAAAAGAAAGGTGGTAGAAGTCATACCAGCCAACCAGTTAATGTTGGGTGAATTCCCCACCCCAAGCAACCCTTAACATATTACCCCTGGGATCATACAACCTATTGATTGGTATGGACTGGTTGTCCGCCCATAAAGCCAAATTGGATTGTTACCATAAAACCTTAGAATGTGTGAGCAAAGAAGGAAAAAGGATAACCCTTCAAGGGATCCGAAAACCAGTCTCGGTGAGACAAATATCAGCACTGCAAATGAGAAAGTATTGCCAAAAAGGATGTCCCCTGTATGCAATACAGGTGTTGAAAACAATCGAAGGTGCTAAACCAAGCCCTAAGGATCACCCTATCCTGAGAGAATATAAAGACGTGTTTCCGCAAGAGTTACCGGGTCTACCTCCGAGAAGGGACATTGACTTCTCGATAGAGCTCGCACTAGGAGCGGTGCTGGTGTCTAGGACACCCTACCAAATGAGCACACTTGAGTTAGTGGAACTCAAATTGCAATTGAAATAAATGATGGATAAGGGTTATATTCGACCCAACGTGTCCCCATGGGGAGCACCAGTCCTGTTTGTGAAAAAGAAGGATGGCACCCTTAGACTGTGCATAGATTACAGACAACTTAGTAAAGTAACCATAAAGAACAAGCACCCCTTGCCCAGGATCGATGATCTATTCGATCAATTGGGGGGTGTGTCTATTTTCTCAAAGATTGACTTGAGGTCAGGATACCATCAAATCCGAATCAAGGGTGAAGACATCCATAAAACCGCTTTTCGAACACGGTATGGTCACTATGAGTTTGTGGTAGTGCCATTTGGGTTAACCAATGCCCCTGCCACTTTCATGTGCTTAATGAACAATGTACTCAGTAAATTTTTAGATAAATTTGTACTAAATTTTATTGATGACATATTAATCTACTCTAAGAATAGAGAAGAACATGAAGAGCATCTTAGACTTGTGCTGCAAGTGCTAAGAGAGCATCAGCTCTATGCTAAATTCAACAAATGTGACTTCTTTCAGAAGAAAATACATTACTTGGGACATGTCCTGTCCGAGGAAGGGGTAGCAGTAGATCCTGACAAGATCAGGTCTAACATGGAATGGCCTGCCCCAAAGGATGTCTCAGACATCAGATCCTTTATGGGATTGGCAGGATACTATAGGATATTTATAAAAGGATTCTCCAAGATTGGTTGTCCAATCACTGCCCTCCAGAAAAAGGGGACAAAATTCATGTGGACACAGCAATGTGAAGAAAGATTTCAAACCTTGAAACATCTACTAACCCATGCACCCGTGTTGAAAATCGCTAACCCAGAAGTTGTCTTCCTTGTGTGCACAGATGCCTGCAAGGAAGGGCTCAGAGGAGTCCTTATGCAGGAAGGAAAGGTGATCTGCTATGAATCCCGAAAATTGAATGAACATGAGGTCAACTATGTGACTCATGATCTAGAAATGGTTGCCATAGTGCATGCCTTAAAAATGTGGAGGCATTACCTCTTGGGAAGAAAATTTGTACTTATGACAGATCACTGTGGATTACGGTATTTGTTTGACCAACCAAAGCTCAATGCTAGACAAACTTAGATGGATGGCCCTCCTTAGAGAATTTGATTTTGAAATCAAACACATTAAAGGGAAGAAAAATAGGGTAGCCGATGCCCTTAGCAGAAGCATGAAAATAATTCACCTGGCAGCGATGAGTACCTGCGAGACAGATGTCAAGAACAGATTCACAAATGCACAAGAAACAGATTCCTTCGTTCAGACTGTGACCCTATACCTACAACAAGAACCCGCTGGAGAAAAATATGAAGGCTACCAGATGACTGAAGGAGGTCTGCTCACTTACAGAGATAGATTGTACATTCCAAAGGATGACGACTTCAAGAGGTTCATTATGGATGAACTACATAAAAGACCATACACTGGTCACCCAGGATACCAGAAAATGATCACTGCCACCTAGAAACAGTTTTATTGGCCTAAATTGAAGAAAGACATAGCCAAATATTTGGCCCGATGCATAGAGTGCCAACAGGTTAAAGCAGAACATCGATGCCTAGCAGGACTATTACACCTTTTACCCATCCCAAAATGGAAATTGGAAACCATCTCCATGGATTTTATCACTGGAATGCCAACTTCAACCAAACAGAATGACGCCATTATGGTAGTGGTGGATAAACTGAGCAAGTCTACTCAGTTCATTCCCGTCAAATCAACCTGCAAGGCAATAGATATCGCCTAGATATTCATGAAAGAGATATTCCGACTGCACGGTATGTCGAGAGAGATAATATCTGACAGAGACACAAAATTTACTTCCAATTTTTGGAAATCACTGATGGTTGGATTGGAGACCAAATTGTTGTTCAGCACCGCCTATCACCCTCAAACCGATGGACAGACAGAAAGAGTGAATCAAGTATTAGAGGATATGTTAAGGATGCATGTAATGCATCAACCCAGGAAATGGGAAGACTACCTGCCATTGGTAGAATTCGCCTACAACAACGGCTACCAAGCATCCTTAAAGATGAGTCCCTTCGAGGTCCTCTATGGTAGGTCGTGTAATACTCCAATCAGCTGGAGTAATCCTGTAAATAGGATTTCTTTTGGACCCGACATGCTGAAAGAAATGGAACAACAAGTGACTAAGATAAAACAAAATCTGAAGGTCGCTCAGAACCGACAACAAAGTTATGCTGATCAAAAGAGAACTCCAAGAGAGTTCAAAATGGGAGACCATATATATCTCAGAATTAAGCCCAAAAGGAGTTCCCTGAGAATGGGAGCTTGTGCCAAGTTGGCACCCCGGTATTGTGGACCCTTTGAGGTTCTAGAAAGAGTGGGACCTGTAACCTATCGGCTAGCACTTCCTCCCACCGTAAAAGCACATAATGTTTTTCATGTTTCATTATTGAAGAAATATGTACATGATGCTAATCATATAATTGACTGGTCTGTGATCCAGGTGGAACCAGAGGGAGAATTTCTACCAGAACCCCAATGCATACTGGACAGAAAGGAAACCCCGCTCCAGAACAAAACTATTGCACAGGTCAAGGTGCAGTGGAAACATTTTGGACCAGATGAGGCTACATGGGAAATGGAGGATGCCATGAGGCAGGCATATCTGATTTTGTTTACTTCTGTACATGCAATTCATGTTAGTAGATAAGAACATCGAGTACGATGTTCCTTTTTAAGGGGGAGGGAATTGTAACACCCTGTTTCCCCCAGTTTGTAAAAATAACGGGACTGGTCAAGAACTATGGCAAACTCATAAATGTGAATATGTGATGTAAATGGACCTTGAGGAAAAGGTCAATGAATGTGAATAACATTTTGAATTTTATTGCAGGACTGCTGAGAGGGGATGTGTAGAAAAAGAGACCACGATGGCGGTGGAAGGCACCTGGAAAGGTGGCGTTAACTTCCACCAAGAACTAATACCGTATTTGGACTCCACTGGCCCGGAGAACCAAAAGTGGCTCACTGGCCCTGAATTAAATGACTCGCAGGCTGGTAGGTAGATGGCTTAATGAGGGATGGGGAGGTGAACCACCTGTCCGTAGAGCCATCGTGACTGACCAGCGCGAGGGTAATCGCGCCACACACAACCTCGCAAAAGGATAAGGCATGGGGTAGAAGCGATTGCAGGGGGGGAAGATACGAGGGGAGAACTTTGGCATTACGCAGAGTGAGTGATAGCAGAGAGGAAGGATTGATACCTTCGCTCCTAGTCACTGGCAAACAGAGACGCAGTCTCACAGCATCGTGGTCTCAGCTCGGGGGTGGCTAGTGGTAAATCCGCTGGGAGTCGCTAAGCCTACAGTTGGGTGGAAACGAGCACCCCTCTCAGCAGTTGCACTCACTTCTGGTGTTATTTCTGATAAGTGTTTTGTCTCTGGCTCCTTGAAATATATGTATTCTGATAATTATGCTCATAAGATGTGAAACTGTGAATGTTTTCATTATAAGAATGTATGTGTGGTATTTTGATCAGTACTAGTAGTTGTATATGCTTATAATAGAAAAACCACGCATGCCTTATGTTGATAAATGAATTTAATTATGCATAAGTTGAACCAAGTCAGACTTCCAGTCCATTCTCGGGAATTTGATTCCCCTTATCTGTCTCCCGGAATGCCCCGGAATAGATCTCTTCACAGAGATTCCCTCCTTGGAAAGGCTTACCAAGAACCTGGAAAAAGGACTTGAATGTGCAAGTCTTAACAACCATGTACGAGGAGGAATGACCCTCTTAAAATTCCGAAGTAGCAGCATAGGGATAAATATCGATCAACGGATGAGATCCCGTCGGAAGATCCATGGTCTTTCATGACCGTTAGATTGACGAAAGAAAACAAGGGTGTTTCATACCTTGCCCCTTTTCCTCTATCTTCATGAATAGTAAGGAAATCGGGATCGTAGACCCCCAAGGTCCATGAGAACATCTGGACCATTGATTTTTCCACGTCCATGAAGTAGTGGGAGAGTGCGCGACGTGGGACAGATCTGAGCCGTTAGATCTTAGCTAGAACAAACCGACAGTCATTGGGTCTGTTAAGAGATGCATGAGGGTTAAGCCCTCGTGAACAGGAGGTTGAAAGTCCCGACGAGAGGCGTGGCCATCAGGATATCGACGTTCGTGAAATCGGGAGTCACGATGACATGAGATCGGGAATTTTCATAGTGAAAATTCTGGAATCAATCTGAGCCGTCCATCATAGGAGGACACGTGGGCAATATCGGAAGCCCGTCGGCATTTCGGAGATCGAAGGGACAAGATGTCGGAGTATTTCAGCAGCAGAAACTCCAAAATCACAAGAAGCGACCAGGACCGTCCATCTTAGGAGGACGCGTGGCGGCAATCGGAGCATTCAGGGAAAGTCCCGAAAGGAAAGTTATCCATCGGGAAATCGGGAATCCCGTGGGAAATAAGTCCATACATTCCGGAATTGCGAAGTCCAGAATCCTGACCAAGTGAAAAGCGTCCATTGTAGGGCCAGTTGTCATCATATCGACATATCAGGATTCGTCGGATCGCGAATCTTGAGGACGAGTACATTTCGGCATTGGAAGGTCCGAAAACCCGATAGGAGATAAGGTTACGGTCTTGTGAGATAATGGTCACGTGGGTCGGGAGTTTAGCCAAGAGGGCTAACACGTAAGGGACCATATCGATGAATTGGCTCATCGGAGATCGTGGATTCAAGAGAATAGGGAACTCTTGACATCCGGGATCACGAAACCCCGAAACCCAAAAGTATAAGCATTTCTCGTTGTGGAAAGAGTAGCGGTCGTATGCAAAGGCCGTGACAGGGAAAGAAGGACCTGTGGATCGGGTTTTTGACAAAGATTCCAGCAGGGAATCCAATGAGCCACTTCGGCTCCTGAACTGATTGAACGATCCTGTGAGCGGACGTGCTTGGGAGCGCGACTGCATCACTTCCCATATCGGAATTCAAAGATTTGAATAATGAAGAGTCTTGGAGTTGTTGCACTTCGAACTCCCGAGTACCGAAACCCCGAAAGGATCCATGTCGTTGGATCAAGGGAGGCTTACGACCATCGATCTCCCTTTGGAGGGAAACTTTGGAGACCTCGAAAGTTTCAGGGATTTGAATGGGGAAAGGTAGAAGCCATGTATCGCGATTCCCCGAATCGCGAAAATCTGATAATCTCTTGGTTGGCTTAAGCACGTGGACACCGTATAGGGTCACGTGGACAAGACCCCAAGAGAGAAACTTGCCCCTCGCTAAGCCCCGTAGGACTTCGAGGATTCTGATTGTTGAGAAATCAACGAAAAAGTTTGATTTGCGTAGTGGGTATGTGACATCTCTACAACGTCTTATAGACGTAACATGTAGTTCACCCTTTACAATCTGAAGGGGTGTTTTGTGGTACATTCTCGTCATTTATTCGATTTTCCATTATTTATTTGTATGTCCAACTGTCACAATCATTACTACTCAACCGCCGCTATGACCTTCTCTTTAATGATCACATGGTCTCCTCCATCAATCTGGGGTGTTGGTAGGTGAAGTCATCATGTTTGTAAGCATATATTAGCTTGTTTTGAAAGATTCCTATTTTTTTCACTGATGCATCTCATGTCCATTTCACTCAACCCTCCCATCAGTCCTCTACCTCATCAATTTCCTCTTGTGTATCATGGATATTACTTATCAAGTTTGTTGCCTCTCAGTCAATAGTTTGGTGTTTATATTAAATAAGAACACAATTACATGCCTCATATTGTTAACATATGAAGTTTGTGCATAATTACAGTCTTGGGAGAAAACATGGCGTTACATTCCCTTCCCCCTTAAAGAAACAACATACATTTACAATTATACAATAAAAAAATGGGTATTCCAATCTTGGGGCATGTTCCATCTCCCATGTAGCTTTGTCGGCTCCAAAGTGATTCCATTGCACCTTGACTTGTGCAATGACTCGATTCCGAAGAATTATTTCTTTCCTGTCCAAGATGCATTGGGGCTCTGGGTGGAATTCTCCCTCTAGTTCCACCTGTATTATAGTACAATCAATAATGTGATTAGAATCGTGTACATATTTCTTTAACAAAGACACTAGAATACATTATGTGCTCTAATAATAGGTGGTAAAGCAAGTATGTATGCTACTGGTCCTATTCTCTCTAGGATTTCAAATGGTCCACAATATCGGGGAGCCAACTTAACACACATCCCCATTTTCAGAGAACTTCTCTTGGGTTTCACTCGGAGATACACATGGTCTCCTGTTTTAAAATCTCTGGGGGTTCTCTTTCTATAAACATAGCTCTTCTGTCTATCCTGGGAAATTTTCAGATTCTTTCTTATCTAAACTATGGCTTGCTCCATTTCCTTCAGTAATTTAGGTCCAAGAGTAACTTTGTCCATTGGATTTTCCCAACTAATCGTAACTCTACACTTCCTGTCATACAGAGCCTCGAATGGGCTCATCTTCAATGATTCTTGATAACCATTGTTGTATGCAAATTCTACCCAAGGTAGATATTCTTCCCACTGCTTGGTTCTATGCATAACATGCATTCATAGCATATCCTCTAACACTCTATTCACCCTTTCGGTATGACCATAGGTTTGAGGATGGTAGGTCATGTTAAACACTAACTGTGTCTCTAAACCTGCAAATAAGCTTTGCCAAAAATTTGAGGTGAAATTAGTCTTTGTGTCTGAAATTATGGTTTTATGCAAACCGCGCAACTTGAATATCTCTTTCATGAAAACATTGGCAATGTTTATGGATTTAAAAGTAGACTTTATGGGAATAAAATGAGTTTCCTTGCTCAACTTATCCACTACAACCATGATTGCATCATGTTGTTTGACTGTCTTTGGTAAACCCATGATAAAATCCATGGAAATCATTTCACATTTCCATTCTGGTACCTGTATGGGTTGCAATAGTCATGCAAGGTGTTGATGCCCAACTTCCCCCTGTTGGCATTCAAAACACTTTGAAATGTAATGAACAATGTCTTGCTTCATCCCATGCCAATAATACAGTTTCCTAACTATTTTCACCATTTTCTGGTAACCAGGATGACCGACGTATGTTCTCCTATGGAACTCATCCATAATCAATTGCCTTGAATCTCCTGAATTAGGCACATATAGCCTCTTATTGTACATCAATATATTATTATCCATTAGTTGATATCCTTCATACCTCTTTTCCCTAGGTTCTTGCTGCAACCTTTCCTTCACTAGATTGAAGAAATCTTCTTTCGACAAGAGGGTCTTAATCCTATGTTGAATGTTGGGATTTGCTATACTTGTTGTTGTTAAGTGTATTGTCTAAACGCTTTGGTCAACTACTTTTTTCTCTTTTCTTTTCATATGCTTGATTTCGAAGTCAAGCCCACTGATCAACGCCATCCAAATTTCTTGTCTATCATTCAACCTTGGTTGGTCGAATAGATACTTTAGACCATAATGGTCAATCATGAGGATAAATCTCCTCTTGAGTAGGTAATGTCTCCACATATTCAACACATGTAAAATTGCGGCAAGTTCTAGGTCATGGATAGCATAATTTTTCTCATATTAGTTCATCTTCTGTGATTCATAAAAAAACACTTGTCCTTCTTTCATGAGAACTCCATCGAGTCCCTCCTTGCAAGCATCTGTGCAAACCAAGAATTATTTTTCTGGGTCTACAATATTTAAAACAGAGGCATTGGTCAACAACTATTTCAGTTGCTGAAAACTATCTTCAAACTCTTGTGACCACATGAACCTCTTTCCCTTTGCAATGACATATTAATATTTACGATCTTGGAGAATCCCTTGATGAATATCCTATAATATCTAGCTAACCCCATGAAGGATATTACTTCCATCATGTTTCTAGGGAAGGACAATCCATGATTGCTTTAATCTTTGCAGGGTCTACTGCGACTCCTTTGGCTGAGATTACATGGCCTAGATACTAAATTTTATTTTTAAATAAATTGCACTTGCTCTTCATGCTCCTCTCATGGAATACACCAAAATGTTGTCTACCAACACTAAGACAAACTTGTCTAAATACTCGTTGAGAACACTATTCATCAAACACATGAATGTAGATGGTGCATTTGTAAGTCCAAATGACACCACAACAAACTCATAGTGCCCATACCTTGTTCTAAAGGTTTTCTTATGGATAGCTTTGTATTTAATCTTACTTGATGATATCCCTATCTCAAATATATTTTTGAGAAAATTGTAGCCCCTCTAAGATGATCAAATAGATCATCTATTCTAGGAAAAAGGTACTTGTTCTTGATGGTCGTCTTGTTCAGTTGTCGATAATCGATGAAAAATATTAAAGTTTCATCCTTCTTCTTTACAAATAAGGTTGGTTCTCCCCATGGGGACACACTCGGCCTGATGTAACCTTTGTGCATCATTTCTTTCAATTGCATCTCCAATTCCACCAACTCAGGCGTACTCATCCTGTAAGGAACTCTCGATGCTGGCACTGCTCCTGACACGAGATTGATTGAAAATCCAAGCTCTCTTTTCAGAGATAATCTAGTCACCTTCTCAGCAAACACTTCCCTGAACTCCCATAACATTGGATGAACCTCAACCTTAAACTCAACACTTTCTGTTGGATTTAGTATTTGTATAACATACAGAGGACACCTGTTGGATTACTGATAGGGGGAGTGAATCACTAATAGAGAAATTATCATTTTTAAACACAAAATGCAAGTTTTATACCAATGTAGCATTATCATCCAATAGTTGCAGAGTAAATAAACAATGAACAAATGAGCAATCATACACATACACAGTACACTAGTGTTTTTACGTGGAAACCCAAAGCAGGAGAAAAACACAGAATGATTTTTCCTATATGTATTTAAGAATTATATTCATTGGAAGCACCGAATTCCTTTGTTTTCCAAGTGCAACTAGAAGGAGGCTCCAACCCCATAGTTTCTCAGGATACAACTTGAAGGAAGCTCCAACTCCTCAATTCTCTGGATACAACCAAAAGGAGGCTACAACCCCCTAGTTTCTCAGGCTACAACCTGAGGGAAGATCCAATTCCCCAATTCTATGGATACAACCAGAAGGAGGCTACAACCCCCTATGTTCTCTGGTTACAACCGGAAGGTGGATACAACCACATGTCCTTGCCCCGTCCAACTTCCCTGACGTAGAAGTAGAATGATGGAACCACTGTCACACTATCACTATGAGAAATACCATTGTAACAACCTGTACCAATCAACCTGTAATCAACCTGTAACAACTTGTACCAATAACTTGTGCCAACATTTACCATACATAAACCTATACCTCAACCTATACCATAAACAAATGCATCAACCATGCATCAAACCTGTACAAATATCATGTCACAATAACCTGTCCAAACAACAGGTAATCAACCTATACCATAAGTGCATCAACCACGCACCAACCTGTACCTCAACTTGTACCATCAACGAGTGCATCAACCATGCACCAAATATGTACCAATCATGCATCAAATCCACATAAACTATGACTCATCAAGATGTACCAACATCATGAACTATACACCTCATGTATGTGTCAACTCATCAACTACTTGTCTCAACCATGTACCCAACATGTACCTCAACCAAAATCCCTCATCAATTTCATAATCCAAATCTGATTTGTAACTCTGTAACTGACCTAGTGTACATCATCACATACCTGCAAACCTTCCTTAACTTTGACAACAAGAGACTAGCATTTTCATCAAACTTTACTTTAGTCTCACATGACTAATTTTGGATTAGTCAACAACCCTAACTTGCAATAATCATAAATATGTACATGTAATGAATAAATATATGAAAATAGTACAAAATGTTTTTCATTGTCTTTATGCAATTCCTCCAAGTTTCACTACTTGGATCCTCTCAGAAAAGGAGTTATAGCAAAAATGGCATACCTTATTGAATTTTGGCTTATTCTAGAGAGCGAACTTGTAGAGCATGCCCCGCACAAAATATTTGTTGTATGGGTCTAAAAATTGTACACATAATACTAAAAATTGTAATCTAACCAATACATTTGGTCTTAATGAATTTGGATCTGATATGCAGAAGTTATGGCGTTTTTACCTGAAACACCTGTTTTAGACTAGTTTCAAGACTAGCCACAAGCCCTATTTTCCACAGAGTGTAACTCCAAAAATACAATGACCCACAAGATGAAATTTTTATCACAACTACTTGGATATGTTTCCTCAGCGAAATCCAAATTTCACGGTTTGAATCATTCTAGAAAAAATGTTATTGTGAAAATGGTGAGATGACCTGTAAATAACATACCTTAGAAAGTATCATCAAAAAAATTTATCCTCCCTTGAATTTCGTCCTTATTTACTTCATCTTCCCTTTGAAATTCAGCTTATATATCCTTTGGTTACCTTAGTCACTTGTATATATTCAATATTCTCAAGTGTGATTAAAATAAGAGAGCATTGCCTCTTATTTATAGTTTCATGTAGCTTCCTCAAGGGGGTACCTTTTAACCATCTTATCCCACTTTCCTTATTTTAGGGTTAACCCACTTCTAACCACTTGTCCACTTAGTAATTTCTCCATTAACTTTATTATTTAAATAATTTCTTTTGTATCCACTTTGACTTATAGTACACTCATCACTTCACGTTATTATTTAAATTACCTTCTAACCATCTTAACCCACTTTCCTTATTTTAGGGCTAACCCACTTCTAACCACTCACTTAGTAATTTCTCTATTAACTTTATTATTTAAATAATTTCTTTTGTATCGACTTTGATTTATAGTACACTCATCACTTCACTTTATTGTTTAAATAATTTCTTGTTTGCAACCACTTTGACTACTTTGACCTTTTGGGGCTTCTAGATGACTCATGAGGGTTCTCCAACTTCACATGACCATAACTCTCTAACCGTGAGGAGTTATGTGACATTCCACATACCACTGGAAATGGCATGACATGTGCTATCCATCTAGAATATTCTTTCTTGCAAATATATCAAAACTCATACCATTATCCATCAAACAAACTTGGTTCCATTACCCAAAAATTTGGGCTACCAGACTTTCTTCAAGGGTTGACATCAATGACAACCAACCCAATTAATAAAAAATCTCCCCCTTTGGCATTGATGGAAACACTCTGATGCAATACTGAAGTCATATCACTCATGCTCTCCCTGTGACCATTTCTCCCCCTGTGACCATCGCTCCCCCTATAACCATGCTTTTTTTCTCTTTTTCCAAGTATTTACCTTTGCATCTAATAAATCTCTCCCCCTTTGTCATCAATGGCAAAGGTATATTTCCATCTGGAGTTGCTCCCCCTGACTGAACTCTTCCTAAAAATGATTTCCCAACCTGAAATGTCCTCTTTATGGTGCTTCCTCGTGTGAATCTAATACATATAATATAATCATTTAATATCATTCATTTTGGAGTGGAAATTACTTCAAGTCTCTGGCGAAGATACTCAAAGGCTTCCCTTGGAAGCAGTTTTGTAAAGATGTCTTCCACTTGTTCTCTTGTGCCCACATATTCAAATATGATGTTCTTCTCTGCAACCTATTCCCGTAGAAAGTGATACTTTATTGGAATGTGCTTCGTCTTGGAGTGCATCACTAAGTTCTTTGAGATATTGATTCTGCTTGTATTATCGCAATAGATTGGAATGGGCTCATCATACTCAACCTGTATATCCAAGTAGAACGCGGCTCCACTCGTGCTTCGTCAGTCATCAATGCAACCTGCCCAATCTACATCTATGTAGGAAATACATGATAGATCCTTTCCTTTTGGATACCATAATCCAAACTCTTATGTTCCTTTGAGATATCTGAAAATCCTCTTCACTGCTAATACATGTAATTCCTTTGGTGATGCTTGAAATCGTGTCACCTATCCAACTTTCTGCATTACATCTAGTCTGGATGTTGTCACATATAGTAAGCTACCAATCATTGACCTATATTGCCTCTGGTCTTTAGACTTTGAATCATCATCTTTGCTCAACTTTCAATTGGTTTTCATAGGAGTGGTAATTGGTTTTCAATCTTCCATTCCGAACCTCTTTAGCATTTCTATGATATACTTAGTTTGAGAAATAAAAATTCCTTGGTTTCTTTGATGTATCTGAAGACCCAGAAATAAAGATATTTCTCCAAGTAATGACATTTCCAATTCATTCTGCATATCCTTTTCAAATTTACGGCTTAACCTATCATCAATACTTCCAAAAATAATATCATCAACATAAACTTCAATTAATAAAATACCATCTTGAGTTACCTTGATGTAGAGGTTGTTGTCTGCACTTCCTCTTATGAACCCTACCTACTATAGATATTTATCCAGTCTAGAGTATCATTCTCTAAGAACCAGTTGTTCAATGTAGACTTCTTCTTCAAGTTCCCCGTTTAGAAAAGCTGATTTCACGTCCATATCTGTCCATATTGTTCAAGACTCTGCTACACAACTGTCCATAATTTTGACTCATATGTCACTGTACTATCATGAAGTACTAGTACAACTGATTAATCTATCATATTGTACTTTTGCTAACTGAATGCACTGAATTTGTCTACTCAAATTCTGGAAGTTTCTTGAAGAATGGTTCTCTGGTCTGTCTCATCTACCACATAGACTCGCCTTGTCTATTATTCATATTATCTAGGAGTCTCTAAGCCTGATGGCTCAGAACAATTCCTGCTCTGAAGTGTATTCATCATCATCTTCATCAGTATATTCATCATCTCTTTGAGCTCTGACTTATTTCTTTTTTTCTGTGGATTCATCTTTCACTACAGTGCCTGAAAGTACAATCTTTTGAACTTGTTCCTTATTTACCTATCCTTATTTTATTTCAGTTATTTTTCAAATCTTTATGTATCTGACATCTTTCCTTTTCTCTATAGAATTTTCTTCATCTCGTTTTATTTCCAATCTTGCGATCTTTGGGACCTGGTCTTTGTTCAACCATTCTTCATGTTTTCTTATCCATACTTTCTTATATCTGATATCAGTGTTCTCTTTCATGTAAGTATCGATCATGCTTCTACAATCACTAGCTATGTGTCCATAGTTATGACATGTGTAACATTCAATGTTACGTGTGGCCACATAGGCATTTCTTGCTTGAACATTTCTTTTATAATCCATGCAATTTGCAACCTTATATCCAAAATTAGTACAATAAAAACAATGACCATAAAAGAAATTTGCATACCTGGGAGTGAATGATATTCTTTGTGGCATAGTCCTTCTGAATTTCTACCTTGACTGGTCATGATCATGATTGAAGATTTTTTGTGGCTTGAACATGGATGGTCTTCTTGAAAATGTATCTTCAATAGTTTTCTTAGATTCTCGTTGACCATGATTCCTTCCTTTGAGTACTTCTGCATAACTCTTTCTATTTTCTTCATTCTTCTTTTCTAGCAACCTAGAGTGTTTCTCTTCATTCTCTATAATTGATGTGGATGTTTTTGTCTTTTCAACATTCTTGTTCGGCTTGACGATTTTACTTCTCAACGTGACAACTTCTTCTTCAAGCTTCTCAACCTCTTCTTCTTTCTTCATTATCTTAGACTTCATGACTTCTTCTGTTCTTTTCGCTTCTTCAAGATGAATTTTTAATGTGATTGTTTCTTCTTCAAGTCCTTTCTCTTCTTGACCAAACTTTTCCTCAAGATGGTTTAGATCATTCGTTCTTTCCTTAAGATTATCTATCAATATATTCTCTCTCATTTCTGCTTCTTCCTTCTGTGTTGCTATGTTGGCTTCCAAATACTTCTTTTGATATTCAATATTTTCTTTGATCTTCCCGGCTTCTTCTAACTGAGTACTTAAGTTATTGATGACCTGTTGGGATTCTTCAAAAATGTGAACACTTTCCTTTTGTTTCATCAATTCTTTCTTGAGTGACTTGTTTTCTTCTCTTAGTTCATCTAAAGCACTAATCAATTCTGCTTCATAATTGTCTTCCTTTTCAATTAGTTTTTTTGTCTCATTTCCTTCATGAAATTTTATTTCAATATGTTCATGTTTTTCACAATTAAATCAAAACAACATACCTCTTGTGATTATGTACTCTTCATCTTCTGAATCTGTTTGACATGGTGAATATAATTATTCTTGATCTGTATCTACATCTTCTTTGGCATTTTATGAATCTGTGATGGGTGAAGAATATATGTCATGTAACTTATCCCAAAGTTATTTAGTTGATGAACATTTACCAACCTTTTCTCTTACCAGATTAGGTAATCCTTCCCAGATGAAATCCATTGCTATTTTTCTATTCTTCTTCAATTATTTCTTGGCTGTGGTCTTTGCCCTTTTTGAACTATCATATCCTGTAACGATTGATAACCAAAATAATACCCCTGTGCCTGTAAAAATACTTTGGTCCTTCCACTCCACATCTCATACTTTAAACCATTCTAACCATTGAACAATGGTACTCCATTCTCAGAATAATCCATGATCTCCTTCCAATGGTTAAACTATTTCCCGAAGGAACCGACTCTGATACCAATTTTTGGATTACTGAGAGGGGGGGTGAATTAGTAATAGAGAAATTATCCCTTTTAACCACAAAATGCAAGGGTTATATCAATGTAGAATTATCATCCAATAGTTGCAGAGTAAATAAACAATGAACAAATGAGAAATCATACACATACACAGTACACCAGTGTTTTTACATGGAAACCCAAAGAGGGAGAAAACCACATAATGCTTTTTCTTATATGTATTTAAGAATTACATTCATTGGAAGCACTGACTTCCTTTGTTTTCCAGCTGCAACTGGAAGGAGGCTCTAACCCCCTAGTTTCCCAGGCTACAACCTGAAATAAGCTCCAACTCCCCAATTCTCTGGCTACAACCAGAAGGAGGCTACAACCCCCTAGTTTCTTAGGCTACAACCTGAGGGAAGCTCCAACTCCCCAATTCTATGGATACAACCAGAATGAGGATACAACCCCCTATGTTCTCCAGCTATAGGAAGGTGGCTACAACCACATGTCCTGCCCCCGTCCAACTTCCCTGACGTAGAAGTAGAATGATGGAACCACTGTCACACTATCACTATGAGATATACCATTGTAACAACTTGCACCAATCAACTTGTAATCAACCTGTAAAAAATTGTACCAATAAACTGTGCCAACATGTACCATACATCAACCTGTACCTCAAACTGTACCATAAACAAATGAATCAACCATGCACCAAAACTGTACAAATAACTTGTCACAATAACCTGTCCAAACAACCTGTAATCAACCTGTACCATAAGTTCATCAACCATGCACCAACCTGTACCTCAACTTGTACCATCAACGAGTGCATCAACCATGTATCAAATATGTACCAATTCTCTGGCTACAACTAGAAGGAGGATACAACCCCCTATGTTCTCCAGCTATAATCGGAAGGTGGATACAACCACTTTTCCTTGCCCCGTTCAACTGCCCTGTCATAGAAGTAGAATGATGGAACCACTGTCACACTATCACTGTGAGATATACCACTGTAACAACCTATACCAATCAAACTGTAACAAATTGTACCAATAACCTATGCCAACATGTGCCATACATCAACATGTACCTCAACCTATAACATAAACAAATGCATCAACCTTTCACCAAACCTGTACAAATAACCTGTCAAAATAACTTGTTCAAACAACCTGTACCATAAGTGCATCAACCATGCACCAACCTGTTCCTCAACCTGTACCATCAATGAGTGCATCAACCATGTACTAAATATGTACCAATCATGCATCAAATGCATATAAACTATGACTCATCAAGAGGTACCAACATCATCAACTATACACCTCATGTATGTTCCAACTCAACAACTACTTGTCTCAACCATGTACCCAACATGTACCTCAACCAAAATCCCTCATCAATTTCATCATCCAAATATTATTTGTAACTATGTAATAGACCTGATGTATATGATCACATACCTGAAAACCTTCCTTAACTTTGACAACAAGAGACTAGCATTTTCATCAAACTTTACTTTAGTCTCACACGACTAATTTTGGATTAGTCAACAACCCTAACTTGCAATAATCATAACTATGTCTCTGTAATGAATAAAGATATGAAAATAGTACACAATGTTCTTTAGTGTCTTTTATGCAATTCCTCCAGGTTTCACTTCTTGGATCCTCTCAGAAAAAAGAGTTATAGCAAAAATGGCATACCTTATTGAATTCTGGTTTATTCTATAGAGCGAACTTGTAGAGCGTGTCCCGCAAAGAATATTTGTTGTATGGATCTGAAAATTGTACAAAGAATACTACAGACTATAGTTTAACCAATACATTTGGTCTTACTGAATTTATATATGTTATGAATTATTTTTTACGTTTTTACCCGAAACACATGTTTTAGACTAGTTTCAGGACTAGCGACAAACCCTATTTTCCACGGAGCGTAACTCCAAAAATACAATGACCCACAAGATGAAATTTTTATCACAGCTACTTGGATATGTTTCCTCAACGTCCTACTAATTTCACGATTTGAATCATTCTAGAAAAAAAATTATTGTGAAAATGGTGAGATGACCTGTAAATAACATACCTTAGAAAGCATCATCAAAAGAATTTATCCTCCCTTGAATTCTGACCTTCTTTACTTCATCTTCCCTCTGAAATTCAGCTTAGATATCCGTTGGTTACCTTAGTCACTTGTAGATATTCAATGCTCAAGTGTGATTAAAATGGGATAGTATTTCCTCTTATTTATACTTTCATGTAGCTTGCTCAAGGGGTTACCTTTTAACCATCTTAACCCACTTTCCTTATTTTAGGGGTAACCCACTTCTAACCACTTGTCCACTTAGTAATTTCTCCATTAACTTTATTATTTAAATAATTTCTTTTGTATCCACTTTGACTTATAGTACACTCATCACTTCGCTTTATTATTTAAATTACCTTCTAACCATCTTAACCCACTTTCCTTATTTTAGGGCTAACCCACTTCTAACCACTTGACCACAGTAATTTCTCCATTAACTTTATTATTTAAATACTTTCTTTTGTATCTACTTTGACTTATATTACACTCATCACTTCAGTTTATTATTTAAATAAATTCTTCTTTGCAACCACGTTAACTACTTTGACCTTTTGAGGCTTCTAGATGACTCATGAGGGTTCTCCAACTTCACATGGCCATAACTCTCTAACCGTGAGGAGTTATGTGACGTTCCAAATACCACTAGAAATTGTATGGAATGTACTATCCATCTAGAATAGTCTTTCCTGCAAATATATCAAAACTCATACCATTATCCATCAAACAAACTTGATTCCATTACCCAAACCTTTGTGTTACCGGAATTTGCTACCAGACTTTCTTCAAGGGTTGACATCAATGGAAACCAACCGAATTAATCAACAACACCCTTTTCTGCTAAAATTATTGAGCTTTAACGTTGATATTTTTTTCGCAGAGACTGGCTTCTGAATGCCTTGCAAAATTCTCATATTTCCTTCCTCATCTTCACATTCTAGAGTTTTCTCATAACAATTCAATTTGGCCTTATGGACGACTAACCAATCCATTCCCAATAACATGTCAAAACAACCAAGGGGTAGTGTTAGCACTAGGATTTTCTCTTAGACTGCTAAAGAGCAAGCCTAATACACATCAATAGATTCCATAATTTGGTAAAATTTTTGTAGAAGTGAAGCTCAAGTGTAACAAATATTCAGGGAATTATATTTAAATATCAACACAAAATATCCACAAGGTATACACCAGAAAGCAAGGCTTGAATAACTTCAGATCGTTGTTTTTGAAACATAAATGAAAGATGGAAGACTAAAGAAACATGTAATACATGCATCAGATCATAACAGGAAATTCTAAGACACATATAACATACATTCTCATCAAAATGAACCTCCTAAATAATGAGAAATAAAGCTCTCATAGCACTTGCACCAGTAGAACATCAAATCCTTTATTGCAACATTTGAACAAGTAATGGAGATGAATCATTCACCAAAAATCCACATCAAAGCAATATTGAATACAAAATATGGTAATAAGAAAAGATATTGATCTTTGATTAACCAAGAGTCTTGAATATGATATATACAGTCATGGAAACTTTTCATAGTTGACTGCAAAAAATAGTATGAGTTCCCCTATCTAGAATCACTTGAACTCATCTCTTGATTCCTCTCACCCATTAAATAGAAAATAACATACAAAATATTCTTAGGAGCTCGAAACCCATCTCTTCCATTTGATTCTAGGCCTTGGAGATAGGTGGAAATAGTCAAAGAGACAAGGATCCAACAAATTGCTAATTTTCAGGAAGTTGTTGGAATTCATTAATAAATTTGTTGCCAACTCATTGCATGAGTTTTTAATGGAGTTAAATTTTGGGTGTAGGTGTCCTTTAGCATATAAATTATCTTTGAGAAGTCATTCAAACCCTCCTTGACAAGTGACAACCTCCAAACAAGGTGAATATCCAAAAACTATGCAAAATAGATAGTTTGCAGTGCACTTGTATTTTAATTTTATCTCTCAAATGCCAAACTGGGTCAGGCTGAATTTTGGTCAAAAAGTTAAAAAGCCTATCATGATCCTCCATAAAAAAATTTAGAAAAAACCACATCACCATTTTGGATTTATGATAAAATATTTAGAAGTATTTGCTAGAGGAAATGAGTTTGCAGCGCCTGACAGTGGCACTGCGAACTTTCATGTAGGTGGTATTTTCAACATTTCTCCCAAATGAAGAACTGGGTTAAGCTGAATTTTGGTCAGCAAGTTAAAAAGGTTATTTTTCTTCTCCATGCCAATTTTGGGAAAAACCCGGTTTGTATTCTTGTAGATATTATGAAAATAAGAGTGCGTTGCAAACTTTTCCAGTTTTAATTAGTTTGTAGCGCCTTCAACAAGATGCACTGCGAAATTTATGTAGGTGTCATTTTTTCCCTCTGACGACTGCAACTGATGCCAAAAAATGAAAGAATCTTCTTAACCTTTTCCAACATCTCCTACAACCTTCTGAATCTTTTGAATCTTCTGAGCCAAGAAGAATGTCCTCCAAGAGCAACAATAACCACAATCATAATCATCATAAGACAAAAATGTTTATGAAGGTTTTGTTGGAAGTAAGGTTTATACTAGAACAATATTTGTAGAGGTTGTGAAGTAACTTGAAGTTGGAATCATGGATGAAATTATGATGACAAAGTTGAAAGAAGTATTGAATAGCCATATTTCAAAGCAACTTTGCAAAACAGAGAGTTTGTAGCACTAGTTCGATTTGCAACAGATGGGTTTGTAGCAAAGTTTTACATCAGAAGAGATGGCATCAAATCCCACTCCTTGGTGCAAAAAATCCATCTTGTCAGCACCTTAAAACTTCCACTATTGACTTGTTCAGAAAGTTTGCAGCGCCAGTTTGCAACACTTTTCACAAATGGTAATGAAAGGCCACAATGGTGAACCCCAGGAGATGTATGATGATACAATGGAACTAAAATATTAGAACACACCATTAGATACCCTTTAGAAATCATAATCATAAAATATTCGACACATGCCCTATTTGGAGTGCTGTGAACTTCCAGGAGAGTCTGCAACAAATTTGATTTATGAATTGAAAAGACACTAGGTGGTTAGATGAATGTCTAAGACCCTTTGGACACTTGTTTAGCTCATAAAAACCAATGGTGTCCTTCAATACATATCATGTGCTAAAATTTCCTCCATAGGGGATGGAGACCACCCTATGAGGCTCCAAGAACCTCTGCAGTTATAGTGCCCTTTATCCATGGGCTATGGAGTCATTATTGTTGAGCTACTGTAAACCAAAAACTGAAAACCACATGCTCATGGTTTGAGCTTATTTATTTACATAAGCCTACTCTAACCAGTTCTCCAATCTTCTCAAGTAAAAGAAAATTTCCATAGCTTCATGACTGATATAGTCTCATCTCTACAACTGGTAAATAAATAATAGCAGAGAAATATCATCAACCATAGAAATTTCTTTTGAAAATCATACTTACCTTCAAATGTCGGTGGTATGATAAAGTTTGAAAACCTCCAAATTTTTGAAAAATAGGACTCCAACACCACTGCTACTGGGTCTTCAAAACCAAGATCAAAAACCTATTGATCTAGAAGAGATGGTTGCCATTGCATGAATTCTCTTTTGCTGAGGAAAAGGTGACCTCCCTTTTCTTTAATCAACAAATCTTGGGCATAATCCATTTCATTACAATCAGGGGAAACAAAATTCCTTTGATCATGTAATAAAAACCCCTGACCAAATCTTGAAAACATATAATCCTAGATGTCGTCATAAAAAAACAAGGGATGTTGATTTTCAATATAAATTGTATGATGCTTTGGAGAAACAACTTCTTCTTCAACAAAATGATCACATGGTAATTGCATGGAAGGAGTTAAAAAATTCCTACTATGATCAACTGAAAGTATATAATCATCTATACAATCATCCTCTACAAAATTGTTAGTGTGATTTAAATAATGACTACAATCATAGTCTATTTCCCTATCAACAAAAACATCTGAAAATGATGTAATAAATTGTCCCAAATGCATTTTTTGTTCATAATCGTCCTCGTGTTCTTCTGAATGCGAATGTTCATCAAAAACCTGATCTCGAAGTTTATCACAAGCCCACAAGTTCTCCTCAATTTCTTCATCATCCTCAAACAACTGTGCTAATGATGAAGATTTCCTTTCTCTCAGGAAAAGGACAAGATCAGGGTATTGAGCTTCTAAATAGTACATTATGGCAACAGTTTCATAAGGCCGGATCTCTAAAGGCATACTACAAATAAAACTATAAAACCTTCTATTGGATATAGTCAAAATTTCATCCTTCTCTCTCCTTAAAGCATGAAACTCAGTTAAGTATTGGTCAAAGGATTTGTTCTCTCCCCAATATCTTAAAAATGCACCATATAACTCACCCCATGAATCAATAGAACTAGCCTCCATATTTTTAAACCACAAAGAAACATCTCCAACCAAATATTTGGAAAATAACCTCATGACAACGTCCTTATGCATGATTTCCAAATTGTCAATGAAATTTTGAAAAGTTATCAAATGCTTCTCAGCTTCGATATGGCCTTCCCCAATAAAAAGAGGCATATTCTAGAAGCTTGGGAGGGTAAGGATGAAGAGTAGATGGCATATTTAAGGGTTTAAAATTTTTCTCTCTAATTCTTCACTGAACTTCAATGAGATGAAAGTGAGATTCAACAGGTTGATTATAAGTTTCAACAGAAATGGTAGAAGATAATAAATCAGTTCTATAATCTACAAGATGAAAAGAATAATTAGGTTCAGGGGATATGGATATATGTACATCATATTCCTCATGGGTTTCATCTAAAGGGATGGGATCAACATCTACAATACAGGAAGAATGTATACTTTACTTCTCCAAAGTGGGATATAAAATAGTAGGCTTATGGTCATTCGAATAGACAAAGAAAAGGATAATTGTTCTCACATGTGAAGGAAAGTACATGAAAAAACTGAGGAAAAATAAAATAAGTTCATGAAAGAAGCTTATGACTTGATACCTGGACTGTTTGTGTATTCCTTTCATATTTTTCTATCTGAGCTTGTTCTTCAATGGAGTCTTGTGACTAATTTGAATCACCATCAAGTTCTTCAAATGTGTGGAGTCGCCATGGTGAAAAATTGCAGTCTTTTTGTCACCAACGCTTGTTCACCATCAAGTGTTGGTCATAATCTTTGTCGTACATCCCATGGAAAATATCTTTGTGTCCTCGATCCCCGACAATGACACCAAAACTATTAGCACTAGGAGTTTCTCTTAGACTTCTAAAGAGAAAGCCTAATACCCATCAATAGATTCCATAATTTGGTAAAAATTTTGTAGAAGTTAAGATCAAGTGCAACAAATATTCAGGGAATTATATTTAAATATCAACACAAAATCTCTACAAGGTATACACCAACAAGAAAGGATTGAATAAATTCATATCAATGTTTTTGAAACATAAATGAAAGATGGAAGACTAAAGAAACATGTAATACATGCATCAGATCACAACAGACAATTCTGAGACACATACAACATAAATTCTCATCAAAAGGAACCTCCTAAATAATGAGAAATAAAGATCTAATAACACTTGCACCACTAGATAACAAAAAATCCTTTACTGCAACATTTGAACAAGTAATGGAGATGAATCATTCACCAAAAATCCACATCAAATAAATATTGAATACAGAATATGGTAATAAGAAAAGAGATTGATCTTTGATTAACCAAGAGTCTTGAATCTTATATATATAGTCATGGAAACTTTTCACAGTTGGTTGCAAAAAATAGTATAAGTTCCCCTATCTAGAATAACTTGAACCCCTCTCTTGATTCCTCTCACCCATTAAATAGAAAATAACATATAAAAATGCTTAGGAGGTCAAAACCCATCGCTTCCATTGGATTCTAGGCCTTGGAGATAGGTGGCAACAGTCAAAGAGACAAGGATCCAACAAATTGCTAATTTTCAGGAAGTTGTTGGAATTCATTAATAAATCTGTTTCCAACACACTGCATGAGGTTTTAATGGAGTTAAATATTAGGTGCATGTGTCCTTTAGCATCTAACTGATATCTGAGAATTCATTCGAACCCTCCTTGACAGCTGGCAACCTCCAAACAAGGAGAATATCCAAAAAATATGCAAAACATAGAATTTGCAACGCCAGTTTGCAGTGCACTGGTGTTTTCATTTTATCTCTCAAATGCCAAACTGGGTCAGGCCTTCCTGAGGTTCTTGGGGTTTCTCTTTTTTTTTTTGGATCACTATACCACTAACACATGACATCCATGTGACACCTCGACACACTTTCCATATGACATGGAAACAATGTTGCACCTATGTGGAACCTGTAAATCCTGCCACAAGGTGGTTTCAATCCATGCTATCTTTTCTATCGCTCAGAATCTCTACCTGTACCTTCATCACTCACCTCCGATGGATATGGTATCGAAGGATATTCCCTTTCGATGCCATCCGTTCGGAGCTAGAACGACTTGAGCAGTTTCACTGCTCCAAAGTCAAGGTATCGAGGAATATGCCCCTCTCTTTGATAGATGGATGTAGACACAAGTTGTGATCTCCTGATAGACGGTTGAGATCTATTTGGGGCCTAAGATTCTCCATCCTATTTGACCACAATCGACTCATCCATTGATGGGTGAGTAACACCTGTCACCCTAAATTCACTCTGGTTGCCCCACTGGCGTGCTGCATCAGCCATGACGTGATTACTACATTCTTTGGTGAAGATGAGACTCA
Organism: Picea engelmannii; assembly: GCA_009831015.1. Taxonomy (NCBI): domain Eukaryota; kingdom Viridiplantae; phylum Streptophyta; class Pinopsida; order Pinales; family Pinaceae; genus Picea; species Picea engelmannii. The sequence goes on along the minus strand of ML803584.1, from coordinate 73,216 downwards.
TGATAGATCGATGGCTATCGAGCCATCTCTCCATGCTCTGACCTATGGTATATATCTCCCCCCTATCAAACTCACACTCCCAATCCACTAGAGGATTACTCTGAAGATAGTCAACACTAGGCCAACTCGACTCACACTCAATCTAGCCACCTACTCATTTGCTGACATGCATCTTCACACTTATGCTCCCCATTAGCTCTCACCCTTATGAATTATTAGTGGGACCCGTAATGATCAATGATTAGGGATTCATCCCTCCTGCTTCCAGATATATAGATCATACGGGCATGACTTCAGGGTCCTTCCTATGGAGTTATTCTCACAACACATGATATTTCCTTCTGAAGGCCTCACTCTAAAATGGTTGTTTTGGAGTCTCTCATTCGAAGTCCTTCCCACAACGTACAAGGGATCTCTCTGACGCGGTGACTCTGAATATCCCACCGATCAACGGTTACAATCTCTTCATATCAATGATTGTGGTTCTTCGTTGACCAACACAAGGTTTACAGAATCATGATTGTCTGCTCTAAGGACGAACTTAGCCATTCTTCGAGTTCTGCAAGACTTTAATTTTTTACGTTCAAGAACTCAAGACGATTTTGTGGCCTTTACAAACTGTCAAACTTAACGCTAAAGCCTTGCATGATTTGCAGGCTCTCCAGACATGGAACATATAGAGTATTTGAGCAGGTAGTAGTTTTTATCTATTCATTTTTATGATTTAACCAAGAAATAATATACATCACAACATAGCTCATCTTACATCATTCAAAATCATAGGTTAAGTATACAAACAGTCTCTTAGATTTAGGCATTCATATGTGCTATCATGTAATTGTTCTATCCTTGAGCATTCACATAAACCATTCATAGTCAGTTTCAGTACAGATGAACACTTATCTGATAAGGAAACAATCCAATCCAACTGACTGAGAGAGGACGCCTTTCCTCCCAAACTTAGACCTTGTTGTAGGGTCACTTCCTACAACATGCCACCCTCATTCCAAGCCATGATACCACCAAGGAAAATGAATCGACATGGTTCCAAGTATGCGATGATCCAATAAGGTTACTCTCCTTCTTCATCTGACACAACAGAAGTTGCTACCTCCCATTGAGATTTGGGTCTCTACAGGTTTATTAGGTGGTTTATCAACTGGATTTCCTCTACACAGGGGATTCCCTTCATTTATTAACATTCCTCGGAGACCTACCCTTACCAGTGTTGGTTTCTGTCTAGAAAGCACCAATTTGTAACCCACTATTGCTCCAGTTCAGGAATCCAGGTCATCTTTGTTCAGGGTGATCATCAACAACTCATACAAGATTCCTATTTTCTTCCAGAAATCTATTCTTTTCTTTCTCAATCAAAATGTTCACGCTTCTATTCTCTATTGCTCGTCTCTGAGCCTTTTTCTCTTCTCGATCTTCTATTGGCTCTTTAATCTCTGGGTGTCATATTTGTTTTGGAGGGTCTCCCCTCCTCTTCCTTACTCTCCTATGTGTGTCTATGTTTTTTCCATCTCCTCTCATCTTGCGCACATTGTGTTTTTCCTTACCCAGCCTTCTTCTCCATCCCCTTAGGATATTTGCAGTTTCGTGCATACATAACCTATTATACATGCCCTATCAATTATAAAACAAGCATATACACAGGTTTCTCCACTACAACCCGTGTACATCGGGTTTGGTGCTAAAAATTAAAAATTATGTCGGGTTTCCATGCCATGTCACGAGATCCATGATCCTTGACCTTCCATATACTGGAAACGCTCTGACTATGCACTTCAGTTCCATTTGAAGGCTATAAATTGATCCATATCCAAGCCTTGAAGGATAGAATTCAACTTTGAGATCAAATACACTCTGGAGAAATTTCACTTCATATTGAGTCTGCATCCCTTTATCCTTGAAAGTCTGAACTCGATGTTCATCCCCCAAGCTCTTCCTTCTTTGTGATGGAGAATCTCATTGTATCTTTTATATGAGGTTGCTTTGGTGGAGTATATAAGTGGTGGAGGCCCAACTGGGGTGACTTGGTTTCTCAGTTCTGATATGTGTCAGTACAGAAGCTTGTCACATATATACTTATGTTGATTATTTTAATAGAAATACTCTTTTCTCGTCCAATTGATATCTTGGAAATATTTGAATTATTATTCCATGGGCATATTTGTCATGAATGTTAATGGATTATGCTAATTTATATGCTAACACTATATATCACCATATGCTTGCGTATCTTGGTTGTTGAGGACAAGTTTCATGTATAAAGCTTTGAGTTGTGTGCTCAACGATGGTATTCATCAAACATCTGGATGAGGTAGGCTCTTGGCCTTGTCTTGTTAGCATTTCATTTATATATCATACTTGGGATTAGAGTTGATTTCTACATGTCATTCCGTCTGTTGTGGTTTACCCCATGTCATAGAGAGATTTTCCTTGTTATTAACCATCATAGAATATGAGTCCATTTGAAGCACTTTATGGAAGAAGATGCAATACCCTAACAATTTGGGATAATACAATGAAAAGAATCATGCTTGGAATATAAATTTTGAAGGATATTGAACAAGAGGTTATTAAGATTAAACAAAATATGAAAACAACCCAAGACAGACAAAAATGTTATGTAAACAAGAATAAAATGCATAAATAGTTTAAAGTTGAAGAAAATTCTTATCTCAAAGTTAAACCACAAAGGAGTTCCCTAAAACTTGGAACCTATGCCAATATTGCACCCAAATACTATGGTCCATTTGAGATCATAGAAAGGTTGATGGGGCTAGTAGCATATAAGCTTGCACTACCTACTAACATTAAAACACATAATGTTTTCCATGTCTCATTGCTTAAGAAATATGTACATGATGATAACCATGTTATCGATTGGGTTATCCTATAGGTGGAACCAAAGGGAGAGTTCCAACCATAACCCCTATGCATCTTAGACAATAAAGTAACATTGCTCTGAAACTGAGCCATTGCTTAGTTAAAAGTGCAATGGAATAACTTTTGACCAAAGGAGGCTAATTTCAAGATGGAGGATTCCATAAGAGAGGTATATCCATTCCTATTTTCAACTTAAAGATTGTTGAAATAAAATAACACTAGGAACTATGTTATTCTGGGGGGATGTAATATCCTAGTTCCACACTTGTGAATACTTTGTATTTAATCATGTTTAAATGATTTTCTACATGAATATTTTATTACCATGTTTTACTTCACACCATGAGGTCGACATGCCATGGTGATTTGAATACTTTTAAATATTGGTATTTGCAGTTAATAAAAGAAATGGGACTGACTAAGCATGAGCACCTGCAAAGGCTATGATACCACAAGAGGGGAAAAGTGAGGGGTTTTAAGGGAATTTTACATGCCTAGAATCCTATGTCACTTTCCTAATCATCTTGTCATTAACCTTCACTCTATTGAGCCTTGCCTATAGTCCAAATTGGAGATAAGAGAAGTGGATGACACTATAATGTTCCTGACTTGGCTATTCTAGGAAACTCTACTAATGTGTGTGTAGGATTAATTGTTTACAACATATAAATAATCATACAAATAACAAATGTGACAAAAGTCTACAAAGTTTATATTATGATATCTCTGCAGAGTACAAATACTGAATGTGGCTGTATAAAAAATGAATCACTCGGATAGATCAAATGACAAAAGGATCTTAGTCGGAACACAGTAAGCAAATTAAATGATAATACATGATAATAGATGAGCACTGCGGGATCCATGGATGAGCTGGAACTATGACAGCTTGCACGGTAACTGTTGTAATTTCGGAAAGTTTTCCCTGGTGGCTGAACCTCTCGGAATGGCCTGGAAACTATACCAAATGGTATGCCCTGCTCTACCTCTCAGTCCTACTGATTGACTGGCCCCTGTGTTGGTGTGTATGGACCCTGGATGGATCCCCTTGGGGAATGCACCCCTCTACCACTAGAAAATTGTGCCCTAGTGATTCCACTGTCGAAATCGACTGAGATGTATCTCAAAATGATCACCTTGGCCTACTATGAAATGGGTCAGAAGGGTTTCCTTGGATCTAATCTGATGATCGTTCGGGAACCCTGAATGTGTCCACCCAAAGTGTCGCATTCCCAATGTCTGGAAAATGCACCCCAGATTATTCCTCCATCAGAATCTGACAAGGAACCAGGAAAATGATGTGCCTTTCCCTCCTCTCAACTGGGCCAGAGGGGAATCTTTGAACTCTCCCTGGATGGGACAAGTCAATCCACTGAACCTCCTCAGAAGCGGTGGCCTCACCCTGAATAAGTGTGCCCTTGCTGCTGGAACCTGTGTAAATGCTGCTAAAAAATGATGGAAGACATGTGTGATCTTCCCAGTGACTAGGGTATGTCTCTCAACACAGAAATCAACCAACTGGTGTCTTCCTCCTGGAATCCACTGAACTATCTCTCCTGAGATGTGCCTCTCTCCTCAATGACAAGTCAAAATCTGCATAATAATGAATTAGGTCCCTGAAACTTCTCTTATAGCTGCTCGAAACCCTAATTCACTTTTGACTTCTAATTTTAGCTTGTTTGTTCTATTTTTATCTCAAATTGGCTTAAAAGTGCTTTTAACCACTTTTAGCTCAATGTCACTTTCCAAATATAACACCTTTGACTGGAGTGACCTCTAGTAACCTTGTTTACACATTTTTGGCCTTGGCTATAGTCTAACGGGGCGGTTTAGACCATTAATCCTCCTCTCTGGAGATCCTATTTGGAAAGGGACATTACAGTCCTCCCTTCTTGAAATTGCTTTTCCTCAAGCAATACCAATCCAGGGTGTTGCAACACCTTCTTGCTCTCCCAAGTATCCTCCTCTATTAGAAGCCCTCTCCATCTGATCAAACACTCTCTCATGACCCTGCTCCTTAGTTTTCGCTCTCGGAACTCTAGTACCTCCTTCAGAACCAAATCCAACTATCCCTTCTCATCCAATGGGGGAAGCTCCTCTGATGTGCTAATTAATTGTCCCACTGCCTTTTTGAGGCAAGATACATGGAACACATTATGAATCTTGCTCCCCTCTGAAATCTCTATCTCATAAGAAACTTATCCTACTCGGCGCATGATCTTGTAAGGGACATAAAATATTGGCTTGAGATTCTCAACCCCACTCTTTTTCAGTGATGATTGTATGTAATGTTGGAGTCTCAAGAAAACTAGATCCCCAACCTCAAAGTTGCACTCTATCCTGTGCTTGTCCGCACTCATCTTCTGTTGGTTTTGTGTCGTCTGCAGGTTCTCTTTCAGCAACTTGAGAATCCCCTGACTCTCTATGATCCAATCATTGGCCTTGGGAGCTCTTCTCTCCCCGAAAAACCAAGTCTACCAAAGTGGGAGCATTATATCCATACAATGCTCTAAAGGGTTTCATACCAATGGACATGTGGAAAGTGGTGTTGTAGCAATGATCTCTTAAATGTAACCACTTGACCCATGTTCTCTATTTTCCACCTACATAGTTCCTAAAATATCCTTCAACCCACTTGTTGACGATCTTGGTTTGTCCATCTGTCTGAGGGTCATAAATGATGTTGGGTGTCAACTCTTTCCCCACCAATCTAAACAAATCCCTCCAGAATGTACCAATTAACCGACTGTCCCTGTCACTTATGATGTTCCTCAGCAACCCATGAAGTCTGAAGACCTCCCTGAAGAATAGCTCGGCTACCTGAACTGCATTGTACTTTGTCAGTATGGCATAGAAGTAAGAAAAATTGGTCAACTTGTCGACCACTACATAGATACAGTCCCTACCCTAGACCTTGGGTAGGCTTGTGATGAAATCCATCGATATACTTTCTGATTTCTGCTATGGAATGGGAAGTGGATGAAGTAGCCCTGCTGGAAGAGTATGCTCTGACTTGTTATGATGGAAATTCACACATTCATTGAAGTGTCTCATAACGTCATGTTTGAGGCCCTTCCATGAGAATCTCTCCCTGATCTTTCTGTAGGTTTTGAAAAAACCCTTATGGCCTGCTAGTGGTGAATCATGAACTGTTGTGAGGATCTTCTTCTTGAGCCCTGAATTTGGAACTAAGAAGACTCTTTCCTTGTAGAATATGACATTGTCAATGAACCTATACCTACCATCCTGTATCTTCCCATCCATAACCTCACAAGTGAACTTGTTCTTGGAATATTCCACTAACAAGTGGGATTTCCAATCCATTGAAATCTCCATCAAAGAACATGTCACAGGTCTCCTCAATAGTGCATCGACCACAATGTTGTTCTTCCCCTTGACATACTCTATGTCGAATTCGAATGCCTATACCTTTGTCACCCATTTATGTTGGTTCTCACTGACGTCCTTCTACTCAAGGAAATACTTCAAGCTATTGTGATCTATTTTGACCATGAATTTGTTGCCCACCAAATATTGTCTGAATTTGGTCAAGGAATGCATGACTGTCAGCATTTACTTGTCATAAATGGAGTACAACCTCTCAGGATGACTAATCTTCCTACTCTCAAATACAATGGGTTGTCCTCCCTACATCAAAACTGCCTCGATACCCTCGCCAGATGCGTCACACTCTAGTACAAATGGAAAAGTGAAGTTTAGAAATGCCAACACTAGACAAGTGCCCATGACTTCCTTCATGTGATCAAAATCTTTCTGTGACTCCTCGGTCCAGATGAAATCCCCATGCTTGGTAATATCCGTCAGTGGTGCTCCAAGTTGAGAAAAACATCGGACAAACCTCCTGTAATAGTTGCACAGCCCGAAGAAACTCCTCAACTCTGTCACATTCCTGGGTGTTGGCCAATTCAGAATGGCCCTAATCTTCTCTTGGTGTACCTGTACCCCATGTGCACTGATGATGTGCCCAAGTAAAGTAGCTCTGTCATATTGACCTCACACTTGGACTCTTTGGCGTATAGTGACTGTGCCTCCATTATGCTCAATACCTCATCCAGGTGCCTCATATGCTCCTGCCATGTCTTGTTATAGACCAAGATGTCTTGGAAGAAAAACAAGACTGATTTCCTCAACTGATCCTTGAATATGTGGTTCATGCAAGAATGAAATGTAGTTGGTGCATTGGTTAGCCCAAATGGCATAACCAAAAACTCGAAATGTCCAAAGTGACATCGAAATGTCGTCTTCTCTATGTCCTTCTCTCGGATGTTGATCTGATGATACCCAGAGCGTAGATCAATCTTTGAGAAGAAAACTTCCCCATGCAATTCATCCATCAACTCATCAATGCGAGGGATAGGATACCGATTCTTGATGGTTTTCTTGTTCAAGGCCCGATAATGAATGCACATCCTCATGGTGTCATCCTTCTTCAGAACTAAGACAACTGAAGGGGCAAATGGGCTGTTTCTTGGTCTGATGTGTCCCATCGCTAACAATTTCTTAATTGATTTCTCTATCTCATCCTTGAACCTCCTAGGATGACGATAGGGGGGTGTGATCATAGGTTTGGCCCCCTCCTCCAACTCAATGGTGTGATCAAACCTCTTGTTAGGTGGTCTCCTTGGTGGAATCGACCCCAAAACTTGTTGATTTCGTCCCAAAAATTCTTGATCTTTGTATGATACTGTTGTCGACCCTTTGAATCCTTCCATGTAGTGATCAACCACTATGCGTCATATGCTACCTCCCCATGTCTGAATATCCTCTCCATCCTCTTGGCCAAAACTGTCTTGGATTCTTCTCTTGACATGCCTCTCAGAACAACCTTCTTCCCATCGCAGTCTCTGAAACTCATATCCAAGGTTTGGTAATTGGTGATGATTTTTCCCAAGGTGATCATCCATTGGACTCCCAACACCACATCTGTGTCAAATAGGTCAACCACATAAAATGTGTCTCTCACTGTGTAGTTGCCTAAATTTATCTCCAAGTCCGGAACTCTGTCTAGACACTCCACTATATGGCCATCTTCTACTGCAAAATCAAACCACTCAAACTCCTCTGTCTGAAGTGCTCGTCTCAATACCAATGAAGCATCAATGAAGTTGTGGCTGGTCCCACCATCTATCAGGGATATTTCTCATTCCCCCTAAATATTCCCTCTGATCTGAAGGGTATCATACCTGGGAACACCATAAAGGGTTGCTATGACTCCTCCCTTTGGTAGTTTCTATCTATTAGCTTGCTCAGGAGGCTATGGAACTACCAGTGGGTGGGCCCCTTCCGGTGTCATTGGTATACAGGGAGACTGCTCCTTTGCACGTGTTGACTCCTCCTCTGAGGTAGTGGATCCACTGTCCTTCTACTCCTCCTCACTATCCACACTGTTTGCTTCCACCTCAATATAATGAATCTCTCCCTTGCCCATGGATCTGTGGCCTGGGACCCAGGGTCTCTGCAGTTGAAGCAAATATTCTTCCTCATAAGCTCTTGTATCTTCTCATCATCCAACTTATCCTTTCCCTTCCATTCTCTTTGGAATGGCTTCCTGTCTCAATCCTTCTGTGGTACGAAGGGTTTGGAAAAGGGTTTAGTCTTTGGCACCAAGTCTGCCAAATATCAAGTGTGTAGGATGGAATCCTGCAAGGTGTGAGGCATGTATGCCTTCACCCATCCTCTCAAAGGATCTGTGAGTCCCTCTGTGAATAACATGATCATCATGGGCTATGATATATTTTTCACTACCACTGCTACCCGTTGAAACTCCATGATGAACGCCTCTGTTGTGCCAGTTTGTCTCAACTGGGCTAGATCCCCGAAGTGGATCTCAGGGTCCTCCTGTCAAACCTGTCCATGATTCTCTCTATGAAATCCCTGTAGGAGGTGATGTGACTGTGACCCAATGTCACCAGTCCATAATTCCACCACTCATGTTCCTCACCCTCCAAGTGTAGGGTAGCAAAATTGATGGCCTTTGTCTCAGTCATATGGTTGAGCTTGTAGTATGTGTCTAGATTTTGTACCCAAGCTTTGGAAATGCATTTGGATGATCCTTCAAAAGAAGGTATGGTGAGTTTACCAACTTTCTAGATGAAATCAATATTATGCCCCTGCTCATGCTGTTGTCCTCCTCTATGTGGCTCTCTGGGGCGGTTCCTCAGTCCGAGTCCACAATACTCGACCAAGTTCATGTCCTGATGGAAGTCATGGCCCAATGTTGCATACTCCCTCATATAATTTGCAATGTCCTTTGCTTGAGTGGGTGGCCTCTATGCTATCATATGATGTGCTGCTACTGGGGGTGCACTCTGGAAACTAGGGAACAATGGTCTAGGAATCCCACTCGAAGAGGTGTTTGTGTGAGTAGGATACTAGGGTCTACTTCCTTCCCCTGAGTTCCCATGTGTTGCATGTGGGGCTTGTGTTCCCGGGGTTCCCACTATGGCCAATCTATCAACCATCTACACCAAGGATTGAGTCATGGCCTGCTGACTGACTACCATATTAACAAGTACCTACATGAAGGGTGCATATGGGTCCATGGGGGCCTTACCAATGCCCTATGGTCTCTCATATATGTCTCCTAACATCCTCTTTGCCTCACGCTCAGCCTCTCTCTCTACCCTTCTCTCTGCTTCACTTTGTGCCTCTTCCTCTTCCTTTGATCTAGGAGGAAAAGGGGGGAAATCAGATCCAGGTATTCCCTCCTTGCGTATGTTGCAAGTGACATATTCGTCACCTTCGTGCTCATGACCCCCTAGGTCCTCTGCTGCACTCATCGTCTTTAGTCACAGACTAGCAGGACTAAAGCTCTGATACCACTGTAATATTCTTGACTTGGCTAGTCTAGGAAACATTGCTAATGTGTGTGTAGGATTAATTGTTTACAACATATAAATGATCATACAAATAACAAATGTGACAAAAGACTGCAAAGTTTATATTATGATATCTCTGCAAAGTACAAATATCGAATGAGGCTATATAAAAAATGAATCACTCGGCTCTATCAAATGACAAAAGGATATTATCCGGCATACAATAAGAAAACTAAATGATAATACCCGACAATAGATGAGCATTGCGGGATCAATGGATGAGCTGGAACTATGGCAACTCACACAGTAACTGTTGTATGTCCGAAAAGTTCTCCCTAGTGGCTAAACCTCTCGGAATGGCTTGGAAACTGTCTCAAATGGTGCACCCTTCTCTACCTCTCAGTATTGGTGACTGACTGGCCCATGTGTTGGTGTGTCTAGACCCCAGATGGATCCCACTTGAGGAATGAGCCCCTCTACCACTAGAAAATTGTGCCCTAGTGATTCCACCGTCGAAATCGGATGAGATGTGTCTAAAAATGATCGCCTTGGTCTACTATGAAATGGGTCAGAAGAGTTTCCCTGGATATGATCTGATGATCACTTGAGAACCTCGAATGTGTCCTCCCAAAGTGTCACACTCCCAATTTCTAGAAAATGCACCCCAGATGATTCCTTCGTCGTAATATGACGAGGAACCAGGAAAAATATGCACCTTGCCTTCCTCTCAACTAGGTCAGAGGGGAATCTTCGAACTCTCCCTGGATGGGACAATTCCATCCACTGAACATCCTCAAAAGTGATGCCCTCACCCTGAATAAGTGCGTCCTTGTTGCTGGAACCTGTGTAACTGCTATTGAATAATGATGGAATACCTATGTGATCTTCTCGGTGACTAGGGTGTGTGTCTCAACGCCAAAATCAACCAAATGGTGTCTTCCTCCTAGAATCCACTAAACTATCTCTACTGAGATGCGCCTCTCTCCTCGATGACAAGTCAAGATCTGCATAATAATGAATTAGGTCATTGAACCTTCTCTTTTAGCTGTCCAAAACCCTAATTCGTCGTTGACTTCTAATTTTAGCTCGTTTGTTCTATTTTTAGCTCAAATTGGCTTAAAAGCGCTTTTAACCACTTTTATCTCAATGTCACTTTCCAAATATATAACCTTTGACTGGAGTGACCTCTAGTAACTTTGTTTACCCCTTTCTGGCCCTGGCTATATTCTAATGGGGTGGTTTACACCATTAAGCCTCCTCTTTGGAGCTCCTATTTGGAAAGGGACATTACCACAACTCCTAGATCTAAGACACCACCTCCCACATTCTAGGAAATCCCCCCCCACAAAAATAAGTTGGTTTAGGACTCTTACTTACCATCTTTCACTCATGAAAAAGAAGGAAAATTTTGAATGGGAAGATAAAATTAATTTTTGGAGAAGAGAGAAGAGAGGAAAAGAGAGTGGTTGCTTGGAAAAGGAAGGCTACCATACTATGTGATGGAACATCTATGAAAGGAAGCCATTAAAACCTTGAGAAGATCCAAGAACTAGGAAAATTTTGTTGGAGTTAATGGACAACAACTTGGATCTTTCTATTAACACAGTGAATAACACTAGAGGGAGGGGATTCTAAGGTACAATTATTGAGTAGAGAAGGAATAACTCTCCTTGTGTCGTATGGGGTAGGTATTGTGGGTGTCAAAGAGCTATTCTATGTTCAAAAACTTAGCAGTAAGACACTTCGTTAGTAATCTTCTTTCTCTAAGATAGAGAGACTACCTTGATAATTTTGCATTGCTCTTCTTCATCACGGTGGTATCATATCTTGGATAGGGAGTGGTGTCCATAGAGGACTACCTACATTTGGGTGGAAAATATCTCTGTCTTAGTCAGTTTCTTGGCCTTCAATATTCAACATGGATAAATTTTTCATCTTATCTCTAGAAGTTTTCATGAATTTGGTAAAAGAATTATTTTTTTCTGCAGACCTGTAGATTTGTGATTGAAGTTGTTTGTAAATACAAAAAATAGATAAAATATAAAGCATTAAACTTTCTTTGAACGATCTCATCATGTTATTGGACACCATTCTTCACATAGTTCTCCAATAACTCTTATCAACCTCCTTTAGTTCTCTTGCATGAATTATTCCATGATCTCTTTCATTTATTTTCCTTATTTTCCATGTCATCTAAATATCCAGCTCTTTGTGTTTTACATGGTTAGACCTAACATTTTGATGTTGGGTATGGATGAGCTTAAAAAAATTTCATTCTATTGTTCAAAGTAAATAACAATAAAATCACCACCTCGTTAGTATTCTTCTATAGAGGCATGCTCATAATTATATCACACTTCTCCTCTATTTCAATCTATTTAGATATTTTGACATCAACATTAATGTGTTTGCATATATTTATAACGGGCTAACCATTTTTAATTATTGTAAATTTGATATGCATTTTTTTCTAGGTTTATGGATGTGTTCTAGCTATGCAAAAACCAATTGCTTCTTGTAGCTACAAAACATAGCACAAACTAGTGATTATCATGTCCTGGTTAATTCTATATTCAAGCTACAATATGTTATTTTACATGTGCATAAAGATCTCATTTTGAATCGACTTTGAACATCCATTGAAATTGTTGGATACTAATCATTCCTCCCCTCCATGAGAATGGTAGTTGCCTAATTGTTGCATTATGTTGAGTGTTTGATTTCATTGTCATTTTCTCAAATATAAGATTGGTTGTGATTTTGCAATTGGATCTATATTATTATTGTATGTTGGTCACTTGAGCATGTTTTTCATTACATAAATTTTCAATGGGTTGTAATCCTTTGTTACTAAGTTGTTTTGCATTTTTTTTCATAGAATGCATTATGTTGTTGTGTGGGCATGCCAAATAGTGGCAAAATTCGCTACCTTTGGAAAGCTATTCCCCACACATGTTCATGGTGTTTATGATACCTTGTTTAATTTATCCAAACCAAATTGGATGATGCCATGTCAAGTAGTGATCGAATATTCCAACCTTAGTGTTTTTGTGTATGAAACATGCATGTCATATATAGGGAAACTATATGTTTTATGAATGGGATCTCTATAAGGTTTGTTATTTTTCCACATGGTGGGTGCAAGCTAATGATGGTCTCTAATGACGCATTATTGGCAATGAAAACATGGAAAAACAAAAATCTATTAACTTGGAGGGATGATTCAAGGTACTTTCACAATGAATTTGGTTATGGTGTAAAACGATGAAATGTGGGAAACTGAATTAGTTTTCCAAATATATAATTTTTATTTATAGAACTTATGTATGACTATGTGAAATTGTTTTTTAGATTGTAGATCTCAGTTTGTACTAATGTGACATATAACTTATTTTAAAAATGGTTAAGGTGATAAAAATTTATAGCGGGAATAAAAGAGGTATGTATTTTCTTTGTGGGGGGGGCTACCAAACAATGCAAGTGGGCCCTTATGGCCTGGGGCAATCTTTGCCTACCCAAATGGGTAGGGGGTTTGGGGCTATGAGTACCCTTTATCATGGGTAATATCTTTACTGCTAAATTATGGTGGATATGGGTAAAAGGTAAAGGAGATCTGTGGTGCCAGGTTTGGAGATCTAAATATGCCACGAACATTAATGAGAAGGACCTTGTCAGAATGGAGGGTTGTTGTCCAGGATCACCAATTTGGACCAATGTTTGGAACAACAAATCCTTAGTCCAGAATAATTGTTTCTAGGAATTTTAAGCAAGAAAATTGGTGTACTTCTTAGACAATGCATGGAAACATGAACCAATCCTAGCAAAGAATCCAAACCTTTAGGTAGCTCAAGAATTATTATGTAAACATGGCTAGAAGTTTGTGCACGAGTACTAGTATGAGACAGGCTTCAACCATCATCTTGTCTATCATATTTGGGAAAAGGGAGAGGGTCAGTCGGTTGGCATATTAACAAAGGAAAAATAACTCTTAGATAAATATCTCAAATCCATGAGAATCCCCATTCAATATAGCGAGGATATCCTACGATGGGGAAATCAAGGCAGTGGAAGTTTTTCGATAAAGTAAGATTATTACCTAGAGCCAAAGTTTTAGTTGCTTCTAATAGATCGAATATGGGACACAGTATGGAATGTGGACCTATGGATAAATATAATATCCTTTTGGTTGTCAATGAAAAACAAGACACTTACCTTGGATCATCTCCTCTAGAGGGGCTTTGTAGGACCATCCATCTACCTACTATGCCAAGCAAAAGAAGAGACAAAAAAGCACCTATTCAACAGTTGTCCCATGAAAATATTGATTTGGGATGCAAGGGAAGCTCGCTTTAGAATGATAGGACAATCTATGGATAGCAATATACTCACTCTAAACAACTGGTGAAATTCATCGTTTGTGAATTCCATCATCAACAAAGTTTGGAATGTTTTCCCAAGTTTCATGTTGTGGATGCTACAAAAAGAAAGGAACCAAAGAGTGTTTAAAAAGCTCAATATAAAAGTGGAGGATATATGGAAAGGTATACAGGACAATATTAAGGAGTTAATTAATGCCCCCCCTAACCCAAAGAGGCAACTTAGATGCAAAGCAATGAACAAGCTATATTCCACAACTGGCAGCTCCAAGATCTCTCTCCCATTATAGGCCCCTATGCCTTTAATCCCAAGCCAACTTCCCCAGAGTGCTGGACAAAGCCTCCTAGCTCCTTTATAAAACTCAATTTTGATGGAGCCTTGAAGGAAATCCTGGACCTTCAAGAGATGAAGGTATATTTCGTGACGGGACAAGGAGCACCATTTTCATTTATGACTCATACCTGGGAAAAACTACCAATAATGTTGTTGAACCACAAGCCCTCATCCAGGGACTACAAATAGCTAATCATCTTGGCCTCAATTAGCTTGTGGTTGAAGGAGACTCGCTATTCATCATTCAATCCTTGAAGAAAATTCATTGTGGAATTGATCCTAATAAATTGTCGAGGAACTGGTGCCTCACATAAATATTTTTCCAAGTCTCAATTCTGTTGAACTTTGATAAGATCATCATCATATCTCATGTACGTTGGAAGGCTAATAGACTAGAAGACTAGCTGGAAAAAAAGGGTGGAACTTCTCTCTGAAGGGCTAGGGTTTCCTTTGAGTGATAGAATCCCTAAGAAGCTTGACAAGGAATGCTTGGAAATGAACTTGGAGGAAAACAAGTCCTCGGATGGGGTGACACATGGGATCCCAACCGCTCTCCATGCAAATGGTTGATATGATTGTTATAGTATAGGAGTGTTGTGGCCTAGTGTGGAGGAAGAGTGTCGATTGGTGGGAGGATGATCATATAAGGGAGAAGTTTATGGCACATCTGAATGATTTCAATTCAGGGAATGTGTTTGGTTTGATGAGCCCTTAGGTCATCATGGCGATGGAAGGGGGCCTTAAGAAATATCCATGAAGTTGAGGCAATTCAACTTGCCAAGGGAAGGGTCTAGCTTCATTCGGGCTCGATTAGATTGAGAGGATGGTTCCATTGACTCATGTGGGATTCTCATTTTCTGGCTATCTCACTAGCTTTAGGGGGTGTGATTGGTGAAATTATCAAAGGGTGGGTATGCTCATTGAAGTCTATCTTCCTTTCAATTGATCAACCAAGGGATTTCACTGCCTTTCCTGTGGTGTTGGATGGCCCTGTCAGTCGTGATTATGGGTATCTTTCCCTTTGGAATAGAGGTTTAAAGGGATCATTTATATTTGGTTGGATAGGGTGGTGGGTTATTTGGTTCTCAAGGCAAATTCATGAGTGGCCTATTCCTCAGGGCATTTGCACATTTGAGTTTCTCGGTGGGGTCCTTTTCGTGGTCTGGGTCATGTGTTCTAGTGTTAGGGCTTGGCATTGTGGGAAGCGTGGTACTCCATGGATTCTCACACTTCAATGCTCAACTATCATGGATAACATGGAAGGTGTTGTTGACTTGGAGGGCCTAGGGCCTAGCTCGAGGAGACGGGGGGGACGATGATGTAAGATGCCTGGGCGAGTTAGGAAGAAATCTAATGCTCCTATTGTAACCAAATTCAAATGAACAACCAAGCAGGATGAGTAGACCTACCATATGCGATGCTCTACAATTGTTAAAGAGGAAATCACAGTCTTGGAAGAAGTAGACTAGAAGAAGGGAAGGTGAAAGTGAATGAACAGATTGGCTGGGATTTTGAGCGTTGGTTTTCTGACTCTAGTTTCTCTAGGAGCATAAACACCAAAGTATTTAAGTCCACTGGGTATTATTGGCTCACTAAAACCCTCATTTCCTAGGTACCAGAGAAACAAGTAGCCAAGTATGAGGAGCTGCTAGACAAGTTCATGTTTTTCGAAGCCAAGTTTGAAGTGGTTTGTAAGATGGTTTTTGGTATCTGAATTTAAGTTGTTGATGAGCAAAATGAAGGTAAATCTGGAGCTCAATGTCATCTAGGTACTTCTGTTAACCCTGTCATAATTGAAGAGGATGAGGAACTAATGCTCAACAAGGTTGCCCAAGATCTGAAGGTTTCTAGGCTAGCGAGCTCCTTGGGCCTTGACTGATAAGTTTTTTAGGTTGACTGATTATGTAGTAGCGGGATGACTAATTACATAGTGGCTTCATTTTATCATATATATAGTTATGTGTTCGTATGATGTATTCTTGTCATTTTATCTAAATTTTAAATGTGGTTTTAAGTTTTTGGAGGTCTTGATCTTTCAACATATGTTTCGTTTTAAAACATGCAACTTCTAATATTTGGATATTCTCTATAACTTGAATTCATATTTTTGACAAACCACATAAAACTAATATATTTTTTTATATGATATTAATGTGAATACAACTTACTTAAGAATAATTTTTCAACAAAAATACTACTTTATACTTCTACTTACTTTCAACTCTACTCCATGGATAAACATGCATTCCTCCAATTTTAATAATTAATTTGACACTACAAGAGTTTCTCGCTTCATTTCAATTAAGGTGAAAGTAATGCGCAAATAAAAATATAAGGTTTTTCTCTTTTCGATTTAATTAAGTG
>ML803584.1:28094-55125 GCA_009831015.1 Picea engelmannii | reverse complement strand
AGAAATTATATATATATATATATATATATATATATATATATATATATATATATATATATATATATAATTTCTAAACATATGTGTAAAAGACATACCTTTGTGATTATCCCTTCCAACACTACATATAATCCTCAAATATTTTTATATAAGAATATTTGGATTTTTTATATAATAAAATTGAAAAATAGATAAAATTAAGTTAAAATTATGTAAAATTTTAATTTTGTTAAAATTTTGAAAAAAAAATTAAAATAATTTTTTTTAAATATTTTAGAATTGGTAAATTTCTTTTTTAATGGAAATTTCAATTAAATTTAAAATGAAGTGGGATTTGACTCATTTCTCTTCCTTTTTTAAAATTATATCTTAAATATAATTATTAAAAAAAAATGGTGATACTAAAAATGCCAAAAAAAAAATCATAAAATAATGGAGGTACTATATCATTTGTAAAAGAAAAAAAAATAAGGAAGTCCTTGAAAAAATGTCGATATTACATCAACACTTGTATATTTTTTAACAATATCCTCTCGAAAAAATATTGGTGGTACCAATGTCATTACTATTCAAAAATGACCAAAAAAAACACTTTTTAAAAAACCCCATAAAAAAACATTGCTACATTGTTGTTGAAACTTTTAAAAACTTACATAGCATAGAAAAAATATCATGATACTAGTAGCACCACTTTTTGATTTGGTGACAAAATTTGAGGATTTTTTACCCCCTAGAAAAATGAGACTCTATAGGGTTCTCATTTGATAGGTAATCATGTTAAAACTACAAAAGGTTTCCAACTATTTTAATACTGTAAGATCATTCTCCAAAGAACTACCAAGTTTGCCTCCTATAAACCACCCAAGAAAAGGCAACAAGCTCTAGCCATGTCTAGTGCAGATGTAAAAATGTTCTCATAGCAACCTTTTCAAGGTGTTGTTTTAACAATTATTTCTATAGAAACTCCTTCGAAAGATCCCAAAAAGACAATTATTCTTAAAATATCTATGTCAATCATTCAAAAAAGTTGTTTTAATATTTTTCCTGCAATCTTTAATAATATCATATTGAGATGGGTACATGGGTCATCATCATGCCACACAAATTATGACCTAGCCAATGTGTTTTCCAGTGATCATAGAAGAGGAATGCATAAGTATGATATCTCCTTTCATTCTCTGCAAATATGGTTTTTCGTATCTCAAAGTCTGCCAACTTCAATATTACCTGCACATAGAGCAATCCTCGTTACATCATTTTTTCCCATGAAATACATATCCTAGGGAAACCCACTAGGAACTTCCCCTTATTTTGAGGATGATACCCAAAGTAAACTAGATTCTTTAGGGCTCAAGGCCAGTGCAACAATATACTCATTAAGAGCTCAAAATGTCACTTGTGGGAATCGATCTTGGGTGGGGAGGATACCACTCCTCCTCTCAACCACCTAGGCTAGACCCAATTGACATTTGTTTTCGTGAACTACACATCTTCAAGAAACCCACTAGGCACTTCCCCTCATTCTAAGGATGGTACCTAGCATAATTTGAATTCTGCAGAAGCTCAAGGCTTTGTCAACACAAATCTCAAGGATGTTACAACAATATAATCATTAAGAGCTCAGACATGTGTTGGCATCCCAACTACCATCTCGTTTTATGTTCCTATTCGAAACATTTTATTATCTTGTTTCCACCCCGAGCAAGTGCAATCGTCAGACTGTTGGTTTTCTTAGTTTAAAGTTTGCGTTTTATATCACTTGTTGTTTCTTTTATTGATTTCTCGCGTGTATTTTTGTGTGAATTGATGACTAATACTCTCCTTTAAATTCATGACTGCAAAGCATGGATTTAACCTTTTTTCATCCAAAACTACTAGAAGAAACTTTGTTGGTGGTTTTCCCATGCATAATTTAAAGTATTTCTGGTTTCTTCTAGTTGTAATCATGAGAAATGATCTAGTAATTATTGTTATATTTAAACAAAAAATCGATTATCTGATAGGTTAATGAAATGGCTGTGTGTGAATGTTTTTAGACATATCGACCTATATCTGAGCTTAGGTTGATCCTTGCAATTAAAGAGTTGAAAATCTTTGGAGAAATCTAAGCGCTCGGGCATACTCCTTACCACTATCCCCAAAAACCTATGCTATACTATATTCATTAATGATGGGCCTTCCTTATCACTAAAATTTTTGGATATTTTGTAAATCATGATCGCAACAGGTGAGAGTTCTTTGTTTGCAATCCAGGGTTTCGTGGCAAGCAACAATAGTTACATGGGTTTTGTTGTGCAGACCACACCTATCCTCCGCTCAGCTGGAGAAAATCAATACTCCAAGTGTGTAATGATAACATGGTACCTTCAACTTATGCACATTTCACTTGGCTTCAGGTATGTTTACCTGCATCACTTTGAGACTTGTCGTCTTACCTTGCTCAGTCTTCGTTTTGTTGGCTCTCACGAACTTGAACTCACTCTATTCTGGTTCATTCCCGCTATGGCTCCTGTAGTAGTGTAGAACTGAGTGGCCCTGAGGTTTTTACATACCCGTGATTATACAACGGAGTTCAAACCCACAATTGTATAACATAGACATGATTTTGTGGGATGAATTCTCAGCAGATGGTTATGAATTTGAAAAAACCGTTAAAAACCTATCTCCAAAACGAGGTCATTTACCTTCCACAGGGGAAGTTTCTTCCAAAACAACCCGCTTTTAGAGGTATGACTTGTTTTCTAAGGAGAAACTTCTCAGAATATTTTGTTTTGTTTGAGGAATTCCATTTCCCCTTTCCTCTCTGTGGATTTGAAATCATGTCAGTTATTGGTCCTACCTTGAGGAATAAAAATCCCTGTGATAGGAATAACCAGTATCCTAAAACATATTTCAGGTCCTAGGAATTGGAGTTGTCGATCATGGGCACAAAGGTATTATGCCAACATTCCATACCTGCAGATGTGTCTTTCTCAGGTTATGGCACAGGAAAAGACCCCATGTTTCAGACTATAAGTAATCCCTCCTAGATCTAGAACAAGTATAATGTGAGGGTTGTTTTAATTAGATCCATAGGTATTACCAAAACATCCCTTATCTACAGGCTTAACTAAATCAAGTAATGGGTCGAAACTTAGTTTTGGAAAAGGAAAATGAGAATCTAAGAGCTAGC
Source organism: Picea engelmannii (assembly GCA_009831015.1). Taxonomy (NCBI): domain Eukaryota; kingdom Viridiplantae; phylum Streptophyta; class Pinopsida; order Pinales; family Pinaceae; genus Picea; species Picea engelmannii. The sequence goes on along the minus strand of ML803584.1, from coordinate 51,956 downwards.
CTTCGATCGAATTCGCCCAGGGCCAACAAATGTTTTAGGAGGTCACGAGATGTTATCATAAAAAATTCCACTAGTTTCAACGCTATTGTAAATTCAAAATTGTCTCATGTTTCCTTATCAAAGTTTTAATTGGTAAACACTCTTCTTGGAATTCAAGTTTGGATTGTTTAAATGATTACTGGATTTGTTTCTATTTTGTTTTATTTAGACTAGCCACATAATCATAGATTTTGTAGCTTGTCTTTTAATTTAATTTATTTGATTTTTATCTAATCTAGATTTTGTTTTTCTCTTTTCTCAGGTGTACAACAGATCAATGTGCAAAGGTTAAAGGAACAAGTTAATAGTTGGGAATACAACAAACTTGTAATTTCGTTTTTGAGAAACAATTTCAAGAATATTTGAATTATGTAACTATTTTGAATAGTTGTCTCAACAAACCTATCTTTATGTTTATTTTTTTAAGTAAATGTTTTATTAAAATAGATTTGCCTCTATCTTGTATGATATGAGAAACATACTATGAATTTGGTTTAAATACCAGTGCTTGCCGAGAGACGAAGGCAATTCTTTTTGGACCTGATGATGGACTTATTATTTTGAAAATATATGGGATGTAGTTTACTTTTTGTCTTTAGTCCTTCTGTAGACTGTGCAATGTGATTATTGGTTCTCATATAATTTTTGGACATGGAAAACTTAGTTGTGTTCAATTAGCTTTAGACTGTTCTACATTTATGTTTTCTTGTTGTGCTTACCTTTACATGGTTCATCATCCATTGGTTCTTTTAATATCCATGACTAATCGTCTATCTATACATTTTGAGTTTACATCGAATGTTAGGTTTTTGATAATACCATTTGTTGATGATTGGAGTTGTTTTCATCTTCAACTTTTGGACAATTTAAAGTCACATTAGTGAAAATCTATTTGTCTTTCTGTTATCATAGATCGTTTTCGAAATATAAAGGATTTCCTTGAGTTACTTCAAGAAATATCGTTCTTGCTTTTTGTCATAGATTTATACTTGACAACAGATTAAGTGGAGCTTACACAACGCAAAAAGACGAATGTAGCTTAGTACCTTTTCATTACTGCTGATCAACGTTAGGTTAGTTAGTTTCTTTTTTTTTATTGGATTTATTTGATTTGTGAATGAGTAACGATTTAAATCATTAAAACTTTAATGCTTTGTTCATTATTGTTATATATTTTCCAATCTTATTCGTTCATTATTTGTTATTTTGTTATTCGTAGTGAAAGAACAATTTCCTTTATTTTTGCATCTTATTTAACTTTGATTCATTAATTTAAACCATCATTTTCACATGGCTTTATTTAAACCTTGTAACTGTATATATCTATTGTTTATAATACTACTATTAGTTAAGTAATCATATTAGTGTGTTAACTGATAGGATTATACATTTAGTTAGTTTTACCTCTTTTAATTATTTTAGAATCCTAGTTGGATAACGAAGCTATAAAACCCGTCAGGGTAGATTATTCCAAATGGCTTGGGTTAAATAGACAACCCGAGACGGGATCTTACCTTCTCGTTGACGGTGTGTCATAATCGTCCGTCAACAAATGGCACTAGAAGGAGGTTCGAGGTAAATTTAATGATTAAATGTTTTACCCCTCAACCTGTCATAATTCCAGATTTATAAATTATTCTTCTGTGTCATCTTGAAATGCACTAGAGGGCAGGCCAGACTGACAAGTTGGCCTTGTTGGAGTCTTTGTTTCGAATTTATTTAATTTTTCATGGCTCTTGCCCAAATTTTTGTATGGAAACGTGTTTTTAAACTCCCATATGTTAATATTCCCAGTAAGACACTTAATCTCTTGTCAGAACTTACATTTGATGGTGAAGGGAACACATCTGCAGTAGACCATATTTCTAAATTTATTTTTAAGTGCTTAAATAATAAGATCATTGATCTCAATCTCATATGCAGGTTGTTTTCCCTCACTTTTCGAGGTCGGGTTAAATATTGGTTTGAATCCTTTCAAGCTAATTCTATCCATTCTTGGTCCGATTTTGTAATTGAGTTTTTGTCAGATTTTAGCAATTATGATTATGATGAATTAAGTGAATAATTAAGTTGCTTAAGGAAAGAAAATGATGAAACATTCAAGGATTTTTCAATTAGGTTCATACATGTTTGTACTATATTCCATTTGAAAGAAATGCCTCTTATTGATGAATGGTTTCAATATCTCATTTATCTCTCAGAAAAGCAAGATCGATTAATTGTTAACCAATCTGAATTGAGCACTAATATTCAACCTCAAGATGGTTCCAATTTTCATGTTGATCTTGAATACTTTGAAGCACCACAATTTTTATCAACTTATTTCATTTTGGCAGATGAGGAGCAACATCATATTTTACAAAATGAAATTGTCACTTCGAATCACTCTTTTCCAACAATGTCTCCTCCTGTCGAAGAAGGAACCTTGACTTTAAAAAATGACAATTGTCACACTCTCATAGATTTTATAATTGTTTCTAAAGTAAAAGAGATCGAATGTGAAGTGGATAATCATGTGGATGATAAAACTTCCTTTAATTTAGTTGAACAAGTCCATGATCAATCAGTAGGAAACAAAATCATTAGTCAGACTATTAATCCACCCTCTGTCTCTAGTGATTTTCTCTCACATTTTCCCTTACACAATGAACCAAATTGTCTCTTAGAAACTGTCTCGTACTCTTTAAAAGAGAATACAACAGAGGTTGATCAGTTTATACAAGGAGAGGGAAGAAAACCACAATTCAAAACACATATTCTGATCATTTCAAGAGACACATTTTGTCTTCTTAATTCTTCTACATATTATTCCTTGTACCCTGATATTTTTTATCCTTATGTTGTGCAATTGTGTGTTCCAGATTACCTTGGAGAGAATTCAACATTATATAATCAGGTACAAATTAATAGAGATTATCGAATAGAAGATAAAGAGGAGAATAATTCTTCCCATGAACATATTAATTCTTATTCTCATCAATTATCCATGGGTAAATCGAGAAATGATTTGAAAGAGTCTCAAATTGTGTCTTCCATTGATTCAACTCAATTTGTTTTTAAAGAAGGATCTGAATTTTTCCATGATCAATTATTTGAGGTTGAAAAGTATAATCAAATAAATATTATTACCAGTGATGATTATTCAAAAATGTCGGTTGTTCCATTTAGTTCACCTCAAATAGTTAATCTTGAAGTATTCGATCTCAATGAAAATTTTCAAGAGAATGGGACACTTATTTTCCGATCAAAAATCATGATAAGTTCTTGTTATCTTGATCCTACCAATACCATCAAGATCCTTTTACAAGATTCTTTCCATGCCAATCCGATACCTTATTTTCATCAGAAGCCTTTTTCATCTATGAATACTTTCGAACGATCCTATGTTGGTAATTGCACTTATTATGATAGGATTGCAGATTGGCTAGAATGTTCATATCTTGAAAATTTTCCAAAGAATGGTAAGGTTTTTTTCAGCTTATTTGTGAATAAATATCAAGGAAGTAAACTTAACACATTCTTTTTGTATCCTCCACTCGAAGAAATTCATAGGCAAACAGAAAAATGTCAGGATGATGGGGCACTTCGGTCTTGGTCGATGGTTATGTCAGGTCCCCATAATTTTGGCAAGTTTTTTGAATCTAGTTACTTTCTTCCATGTTTTTGTGATCCGTATCATGACAGAATTGTGGATTGGCTGGAGAATTCATACATCAAAAGTGTCCAAGGGAGAGGTAAGGTCGTGCTTGATGTTTTTAAATGAATATATAGGAGGTAAGGATGACATACTTCTTTTGTATCTGCAAATACTACATTCTTTTATTCTGATTTTTTACTTTCTATGCCTTGCAGGATTGAAGATGCTCTTGTGGTTGCACTAGAAATACAATTTTACTCAACGTTTTGATCTATGTAGAAGTTACAGTAGGTGTAGGAATAGAGTCCTTTTGGGTTTTTATTTCCTTTTCACTTTTTCCTTTGAATAATGCAGTTATGAAGTTACGTGGGTATGCAAAGAGAACCATTGTCTGAATGTTGTCAAGGAAGTTTTCTTTCAATTCCTTTCTTTATCCTTTTCAAAGTTGTCTTGATTAAATGTTTCTTTTTCAAAATTTGGCAGCATCATGCAATGATTTCAGATATTATGAAGCATTAATAAAAATATTAGGGATTTGATCTTAGTTTTACCCTAACAAACATAGCTTACCACTGCACGTAATTGCAACCATCCTGGTTAAGGATTGTTTTTTCTTCCTTGTAGTTTCTGTGACTTAATAATAAGCTTGGTCAAAATGATAAGAAAAGAACTTGCCTATACGCAAAACTATGAACTTTGTAGTTATTCATTTTGATCCTCATACTCTATGAGAGGTTGGCATGGTTTTGTTTTTGGTCAAATTATTTTTTTTAAGTGTGCTTTTGCTATTTCGATTTTGTTTGTTTTGATGTACTTCTGATTTTGAATCCCATTAATAAAATATGATTCAGTTTGCTGTGTTTTTTTTGTTTGTTTTATTTGATTGCTTTGATTGAATTTTCTTCTTGTCTATCTTTTTGAATCAATATTTTTCTGATCAAAGAGCGATTGTCGAAGGAAACATTCATTTCAAGACTTATGTTTTTAAAACCAATTTGAAAAAGTTCAAACAGTTTCTGATGTTAAGGTTCAGGTCATATATTTGATTTGTAAGTCAGTTGAGTACTATGAAATCCTAAACGGTCTTTGTCAGAGTATTTCCCCTGAAATGTTTCAAGATCTTTGAGAATTACAATTATCTTTAGACTTTTTACACCATCCTTGTTCTTAAAAGATCACTTTTAAGTGCTTCCCCATTCTCTAGATGATTTCTTAATTGAAATCTAAAATATCTAAACCATGATAAAACTTCCAGTACTGAAAGAAAATAATTAGTGATTAGTAATATACGTGTCCTATAATCAATCTCCAGTATCACCCCACTCTCTATGTCATTTACAAAATCTCTAAATTATATCATTATAAATGTCGTAAGAGGGTTGAAAACACTGAAGTGTGGGAAATGTGTGTAAACCCGTCGAGGTACTAAACATGCTTGCTGACAGCAGGTAAATACATGCACGATACCAAGGCAACTTCGTCGAGGTACTAAACAGGCCCATTGGCAGCGAAGCAATGTCAGGTTCGAGAGATAACAGGTATGTGCTTATACGTTAACTTTATAAGGGCGTATATATCATGAATAGACAACTATTGGATGGGATTAAAGTACTTGAGTGGGTTAAATGACATCATTGTCAAGGCTATAAATGTCTTCTGGAAGCAGAGGCTCTGTCAACGGTATTGAAGTCATTTTTATAAACATCATTACCCTTTGATCAAAACACATTGTCAGGCTATAATCCTCTGTAAAAGCATTTATTCTTCTTTTCTTATTATAATCGTGGTAATATTTTATAAATCTAAGCTAATCTTAATATTGTGTGATCTGAAAGGGAATTTGTTTCAAACCATCTTAAAAACCATCTACAAGTCTTCTTCTTTTTCCCTAAGATGAAAGTTTGATAGTTTAGAGATAACTGCTTTGCCTAGTGAGTCGCCATTTTTTGGCAGCCCAACTACCATATCGTTTTATGTTCCTATTTGAAACATTTTACTATATTGTGGTCACCTCGGGCAAGTGCAATCATCAAACTGTTGGTTTTCTTAGTTTAAAGTTTGCGTTTTATATCACTTGTTGTTTCTTTTATTGATTTCTCGCATATATTTTTGTGTGAATAGATGATTGATACTCTCCTTTAAATTCATGATTGCAAAGCATGGATTTAACCTTCTTTCATCCAAAACTACTAAAAGAAACTTTGTTGGTGGTTTTCCCATGCATAATTTAAATCATTTATGGTTTCTTCTAGTTGTAATCATGAGAAATGATCTAGTAATTATCACTATATTTAAAAAAAAGATTGATTATCTCTTAGGTTAATGAAATGTCTATGTGTGAATGTTTTTAGACATATCGACCTATATCTGAGCTTATGTTGATCGTTTCAATTAGAGTTGAAAATATTTGGAGAAATCTAAGCGCTTGGGCAAACTCCTTACCACCATCCCCAAAAACCTATGCTATACTATATTCATTTATGATGGGCCTTCCTTATCACTGAAATTTCTGGATATTTCATAAATCATGATCGCAACAAGTGAGCGTTCTCGGTTTGCAGTCCAGGGTTTCATGGCAAGCAACAATAGTTACATGGGTTTTGTTGTGCAGACCACACCTATCCTTCGCTCAACTGGAGAAAATCAATATTCCAAGTGTGTAATGATAACATGGTACCTTCAGCTTATGCACATTTCACTTGGCTTCAAGTATATTTACCTGCCTCACTTTGAGACTTGTTTTCTTACCCTGCTCAGTCTTTGTTATGGATCCTATAGTAGTGTAGAACCGAGTGGCCCTGAGGTTTTTACATACCCATGATTATACAACAGAGTTCAAACCCGTAATTGTATAACAGAGACATGATTTTGTGGGATGAATTCTGAGAAAATGGTTATGAATTTGAAAAACCTGTTAAAAACCCATCTCCAAAACGGGGTCATTTACCTTCCACGTGGGAAGTTTCTTCCAAAACAAACTGATTTCAGAGGTATGACTCATTCTATAAGGAGAAACTTCTCAGATTTTTTTTTTCGTTTGAGGAATTCCATTTCCCCTTTCCTCTTTTTGGATTTGAAAGTTTGTCAGTTATTGGTCCTACCCCGAGGAATAAAAACCCCTCTGATAGGAATAACCAGTATCCTAAAACATTTCATGTTCTGGGAATTGTAATGCATGTCGTTCATGGGCACCGAGGTATTATGCCAATGTTCCATACCTACATATGTGTCTTACTCAGGTTATGGCACAGGAAAATACCCCATGTTTCAGACTACAAGTAACCCCTCCCAGATCTGGAACATGTATATTGTGAGGGTTGTTTTAATTAGATCCATAGGTATTACCAGGACATCCCTTATGTACAATATCAACTAAATCAAGTAATGGATCGAAACTTAGTTTTGGAAAAGGAAAATGAGGATCTGAGAGCTAGCCTTCGATCGAATTCGCTCGGGGCCAAAAAACGTTTCAGGAGGTCAGGAGATGTTATCATAAAAAATTCCACCAGTTTCAACGCTGTTGTAAATTCGGAAATGTATCATGTTTCCTTTTCAAAGTTTTAATTGGTAAACACTCTTCTTGGAGTTCACATTTAGATTTTTTAAATGATAATTGAATTTGTTTCTATTTGGTTTTATTTAGAATAGCCACAGAATCATATATTATGTAGCTTGTCTTTTAATTTATTTTATTTGATTATTATCTAATATAGATTTAGTTTTTCTCTTTTCTCAAGTGTACAACATATCAATGTGCAAAGGTTAAAGGAACGAGTTAATAGTTGGGAATACAACAAACTTGTAATTTCATTTTTGAGAAACAATTTCAAGAATATTTGAGCGATGTAATTATTTTGAATAGTTGTCTAAAGAGACCTATCTTTATGGTTATTTGTTTTAGTAAATGCTTTATTAAAATAGATCTTTCTCTATCCTGTATGATATGAGAAACAGACTATGAATTTGGTTTAAATACTAGTGCTTGCCCAGAGACAAAGGAAATTCTTTTTGGACTTGATGATGGACTTATTAATTTGAAAATATATGGGATGCAGTTTACTTTTTGGCTTTAGTCCTTCTGTAGATTGTGCAATGTGATTATTGGCTCTCATATAATTTCTAGACATGGAAAACTTATTTGTATTGAATTAGCTTTAGATTGTTGTACATATATGTTTTCATGTTGTGCTTAATTTTACATGGTTCATCATCCATTGGTTCTTTTAATATCTGTGACTAATCATCTATCTATACATTTTGAGTTTACATCGAATGTTGGGTTTTTGATAATACTATTTTTCGATGATTGGAGTTGTTTTCGTCTTCAACTTTTGGACAATTTAAAGTCACATGAGTGAAAATCTATTTGTCTTTCTATTATCATAGATCGTTTTTGAAATATAAACGATGTCCTTGAGTTACTTCAGGAAATATCATTCTTGCTTCTTGTCAAAGATTTATACTTGACAACAAGTTAAGTGGAGCTTACACAACGTGGAAAGACGAATATAGATTAGTACATTTTCATTACTGTTGACCAACGTCAGGTTAGTTAGTTTATTTTTTTATTGGATTTATTTTATTTGTGAATGAGTAACGATTTAAATCATTAAAACTTTAATGCTTTGTTCATTAGTGTTATATCTTTTCCAATCTTATTCGTTCATTATTTGTTATTTTTTTATTCATAGTGAAAGAACAATTTCCTTTATTTTTGCATCTTATTTAACTTTGATTCATTAGTTTAAACCATCATTTTCACAAGGCTTTATTTAAACCTTGTAACTGTATATATCTATTGTTTATAATACAAATATTAGTTAAGTAATCATATTAGTGTGTTAACTGATAGGATTATACATTTAGTTAGTTTTACCTCTTTCAATTATTTTAGAATCCTAGTAGGCCAACAGAGCCATAAAACCCGTCAGGGTAGATTATTCCAAACGACTTGGGTTAAATAGACAACCCCGGACCGGATCTTCCCTTCTCATTGACAGTGTGTCATAAGTGCCTGTCAACAACATGTCACTTGCAAGAATTGACACCTAGGTGGGGAGAATAACACTCATCCTCTCAACTACCTAGGCTAGACCCAATTGCCTAATATTTTGGAATATATATCCCTAGAAATCCCCTGGCGCTTCCCCTTATTTCGAAGTTGGTACATAGGGTAACCCATAGTCTATAAAAGCTTAGGGTTTTTTTAATACGTCACTAGATAGAATAAAACATCGATGGGAAGGATAATAATCATCCCTCCAAACCACCCAAGCTAAACTCAATTAACACATCAAATTACAAATCATCTAATGCAGATTTATAGCTAGAAAATGATGTCATAAAAATAAACATTTGAAAGGTGACCACCAGTTGACGAGTCAATAGAGGGACCTAAAGAAGATCAATCACGATATTGCATTAATTAATAAGGCATAGAGAACACGGTTTGAATGTGATATCTATTTTGAATGCTATATCAAATCATTCAAGTATAATACTAGATTTGGGGGAAAAAGAGAGAGATGGTTCAAAGATATAAAAGTTCAACGAGAATTCGAAAGATCTCAATACTTTGAATGAAAGTCATATAATAAGGATTATTTTGAACACAAGTGAAAGCAAGATTCTATGAAGCTAGGCTCATAAGGAGAAATTGATCTCGAATGATCCAACCATTAATAAAGGCATTAGTGGTATTTGTAAGCATGTAACCACTTGATTCAAGACAAATAGTTTATCAGTGTCTAGGACACCCCTCACTTGGCTAAACCAATCAACTTGACCTAAAACCCATGATTGTAACATTTAGCATTGAGAAACAATCCAAGTTGCATTGCATAACACCTTCAAACAAGTTAGAGCCATTAATAATCATGGGATGTTGTATCAAAGAAGACTAATATGCACACAATGCTAGGCATGCAAGAAGAGGAAATTTATATAAGCAAACCAACTTGTCAATGCACATGTTATAATATATCTTGAATGCATTGAAAAATAAAGAAATCAAAATGACATATATCAGCTAGCAACACCTCATATGTGGAAGCGTCGTGTTGTTTATGAGTCTAGGCCTTGTAATGTCATTGTTTCTTTGGGAGGTCAACTCTGTAGGTTATCAGAGGTATTTTTGACTACCACAATCCCCTTTATCTCAACAAAGCAACACAACAATGTAATCTCTCATATCAAAAGATTTGTCCTCTTGAGTCTCCATGGTTCAATCGAAAAGTGAATGAAATATTGCTATGACCACCATGACCTCTGCATAGGGTCTCTTTACATAACATAAGAAAGTGGAAGAATACAAATATATCTTCACTTCCGTTGTAGGGGTGCCTTTGCATCAGTAGGTCAAGCATTCGATTGATTTAATACTTGGTGCTCATTTACCTAATGACCATGTTTACAAACACTCTCTTTTAGAGAATGAAGAAATAAAACACTAAATTTAAGAGCTCATCCAAAAGGGCCACATTTAAACAAGCTCATAACCTTGTGGGAGCCCAATTGCACTAGTTCAGAAGAAGGATGGGACATGGCCACTTTATATTGATTACAATTTTTTGAACAAAATCGTAGTATAAAACCGGTATCCAATTCCCTATATTAGTGATCTTCTTGATTAGTGAAAGGGTTACAAGTTTTTTGGTAAAATTGATCCAAATTCATACTATCACCAAGTACCAATTGATCATACTAATGTATGGAAGACCACATTCGAGTCTAAATAAATCATTTTCAATTGGTTGATCAATCCTTTTGTCTTGACTAATGCTCTGACAATGTTCATGAGGATGATGGATGATATCTTGTGGTTGTTCAAAACTTATTTTGCAGTTGTATATTTGGATGATATCCTCATCTTAAATAAAACTTGGAGAATTTTTTTTTAGCACATTCAATAGGTCTTCAACACCTTGCGACATCACAAGTTATATGCCATTTTGGAGAAATGCTCATTTGACATCCAAAGAATTCAATATCTAGGATACACCATTGATGAACATGGTGTGATTATAAATCTATCCAAGATCCAAGTCATTCACGATTAGTTGGTCTGAAAACTCTAACCAAGCTCTGTAGTTTATTGGGACTCACTAACTTATATTGCAGGTTCATGTCGGGGTTATCTCATATTGCTTGGCCCCTAAGCCAAGTGACCAAGGGTGGAGCCAAAGCCAATTTTGTTTGGTCTGAATCACAACATAAATCATTTGAGGATCTAAAACACCTCCTTTGGTTGGCACTAGTACTCACTCTACCAGACCTAAAATAGGCCTTTAATATTGAGATAGATTCTTTAGACAATGTTCTTGGTGAAGTCCTCACTCAACATGGACATCTGGTGGCCTATCATAATGAGACACTCTCCTATGCGGTTTGCAATTACCCCATCTATGACAAGGAGATGTACTCCTTTGTGTGGGACTATCGTCAATAGAAGGATTATGTTATGGGGAAGGAGAGGTCCTAAAATTGGTCTCATTGCATGTAATGGTTTTATATTAATACAATCCTTCTTCTCCAACTCTCTCTTATATTGTGTGATGTATTTTATTTATGTGCTTTCATCAATGTTACTTTTATGAATTATGTGGTAGATTTGCATGCTTACTCTCCTATTCTCCTGGAATTGAATCCTTTTGGATATTGATGCTCAATATCTAAAACATTTGTATCTAATACACATGGGATGATAGACTACCTTATGTTCAACATAGCTACAACAAATCCCTCCATAGCTCTATTGGCCACAACCATTTTGATGTGTGATTGTGTTCCAACCATTGGCCCTAGTTGATATAGCTCTACCCATTGCATCTACACATGATGAATCCTCCTATGCTAAAACTAAATTTTATAGAGAAATAAAATTTATTGGAAATATATAACACATCCAACAACAATTTCATGATATTTTGTAGAAAGACAATGCCAAGTACAAGCGGTACCACGATCAACGACAAGTTCCACACAAGTTCTAGGTGGGAGATAAGGAATGGTTGCATTTGCAAGAAGAGTGCCTCATAGGACCCCATTAGAATATTTTCCCACTCCAATATGGTCCTTACACTATCACCAATGTAGTGGGTGAGAATGATTTTGAATTAATTATTCACCATTTCCTTGTCTTGTACCTTGTATTTAATGTGGAGCTACTTTGACCATATTTTTCGCCTCTCTTGGACACCTTAGAGGTGGTCGAGAAATTGGAATTTACAAAACTCAATCATGATTGAATTGAAGAGGCTACAATAAATTCATGGACACCAATATGAAGAGCTCCCACCAGTAGAATATCCAACTCTATCAGGTTGTTGAAGAAAATCAACTCCTTCACTAGGGAAAGTGGCTAAACAAGGGTCAAATTCAAGAGAAGTTTCCTCATTTGATGGAGGAACTTTATAAATGGGGACCATTTATTCCTATGGGGGGGTGATTAATCTAGGTGGATATTAGTGGCCACCCACCTATTCCATTGACTCAAAATGGTTCCACATTTTGGTAATGCTACTACATTTTTTTAGGTCTTGAACCTTGGGGGTTTTTTTCAGGAATTTCCCTTGTGTTTTTTGTAGTTAACACAAGCCATGAAAAAAAACATAAAGCATGGATTAATCTTTGTAGTGGGCCAAGAAACACCCTAAACAAAATGTTATGCGAAATTTGATGCCTTGAAAAGTCAACATATCAACTAGCCTCTTCGAGGCCTGCATTCCTTTTTTCACATCATCTCCTAGGGTTAAGGTTTGTATATTTAGAGTTTTTTATTCTTATGGATTCCTACTTTATGTTAAAAATGTGGTATTGACCTATCGTAATGTATTCTTGCAAAAAAATGTAACCAACACATCTCTTCTCGAAGATAAGCTACCATTATTCTAGATATTTTTTTATTGCTTTGCATTTTATAGTCTTTTTTCCATTTCATTCATTAATAGAACGTAAGGTACTAAAAGGAAATATGTAGAGCAATAACACAAGTATTATCAAAATAGTTAGCAGAAATAAACAGAACAATAAGCACAATGACAATATGGATCCAAAATACGATACCTTTATTATTCTAAGAACAATGTTCACTTGCCTCTTTGAGGGGGAAAACTCCAGCAAAGCAGAGCTCGAGTAAAAATGATTCAACAATACAAGTTTTTTAGTGCTTTCTACCTCTGTATACACTACTTCTATCTTCTTGAGAATATTATAGAGGAATAGAATTCTAGAGGCATAACCTTCTAGTAAGTCTTCCTACATTAGTTGTTTTCACAATATTACATAGACCTTATTTACTAATAAGGGTCTTTATTAAACAAATAAACATATTATTCTATATACTTGAGGGGTTGAGGAGGTTAGGACCCTAACATGCCCTCCCCCTTAAAGAAAATCCTTTTCCTCAAGGCTTGAGATGTGGGAATTTCTACAGAATGGTGGTTGGATCCCCTGTGGCATCCTCAGGTTGTGTATCCTTCCACTATATTAAAACTTCTTGAATTGTGCGATGACAGAGACAACACTCACATTGAGCCATGACTACTTGTGGATGCAACCAAATGGAACATTCTTCGTCCAATTCAGGGATACTAGTTTGAATCTTTCACTTGGTTCCAATCGCTTTCATTAAGCAAGAGACATGAAAAACTGGATGGATCTTAGAGTGACTAGGAAGGGATAAATTGTAAGCCATGGGCCCTATGAACTTGATGATTGTATAAGGACCATACAACTTTGGAGAAATTTGCTGGCAGTGATCTGATTTGAGGTAGGTTTGCTTATATGGTTGTAGATGAAGAAATGCCCAATCCCCTTCAACAAAATTATGTTTGGAATGACATTGATCAGCTTGTTGCTTCATTCGATTATGAGCCATCACCAAATTATCTTTAAGGGTGCGTAGAATGTCAACTCGAACGGTAATGGTTGTGTCCACCTCCTGAACCTTGGAGACACTGGTAAGGTAAGATAATATGAAGGGTGGTGTTTGACCATAGACCGCCTCAAAAGGAGTCATACAAGTGGCACCATGGTAAGTTGTATTCTACCACCATTCAATGAGTGGTAACCATTGAACCCATTGAGAATGTCGTTCAGACGCGAAGCACCACAAATATGCTTCCAAGAACTTGTTGACAACTTCGGTTTGACCATCAATCTAGGGATGATAGGCAGTGTTGAGATGCAAAGGGGTTCCCTAGAGCATGAATAATACTTTCCAGAATTTGCTTGTGAAAATTTGATCACGGTCGGAGACAATAGGTTTGGGAATTCCATGTAGTTTGAATATATTGTCCATGAAAATTGAGCCACAATGGAAGCTTTAAATGGGTGTTGAAGGGCACAAAAATGAACATATTTTGAAATTAAATCAACCACAACCATGATTATGGATTTATTTCCATATCTGGGTAATCCAATGAGGAAGTCCATAGAGATATCGGTCCATATAGCATGTGGAATAGGGCAATGTTGTAGTGTTCCTGTTTTTTTTTTATTGTTTCTCCCTTGTTGCATTGACAAGTATCTCATTAGCCAAAAAAGTGTGTGTGTCCTAATTCATTCCTTCCCAGAAAAGGAACGTTTGATCTGTTCATAGGTTTTATGAAAGTTATAATGCCCTATTGTTTCCAAAGCACGGTGTTCAGAGAGCACATTGGATTTAAAGTGGGATTGTTTTCTCAAATACATGCGGCCTTTATAGCGAAGCTCCTCATTTTTCCAAGTGCATCCTGGAGATGCATTACTGTCTTGTTGCAGTTGTTGGATTGGGATAGAAAAATTTTGAATCTTGGAACCATTCATGGTGAACTACCTTCAACCAACCGAATACAATGAAGGATAGTGAAAAGAGGGACTCTTCTTCTTCATATTTCTTGGAAAGAGCATTTACAACCACATTCTATTTTCCCTTCTTGTAAATGATCTCATAATCATAGACAAACATTTTGGTCAACCAATTATGTTGCACAGGGGATGAAATCCATTGTTCCAAAAATTTGAGGCTACAATGATCAATTTTAATTTGGAAGTGTTTCTCAAGCAAGTAAAGACACTAGATATCCACAACATGCAAAATAGCCAACATTTCCTTTTCATATGTGGATTTTCCCAAGTGTCTCTTAGAGAGTTCTTTACTAGTAAAGGTCGATGGTCTGCCTTCTTGCATGAGAAATTCCCCAATGCCTTTCCCAGAGGCATCACACTCCAAAACAAAAGTCTTAGTGAAGTCGGTCAAATCCAACAATGGATTCGTACACATATCCTCTTTCAAATCTTGGAAGGATTGATCAGTGGCCTCATTCCAACTGAAATAATTTTTCTTAAGGAGGGTAGTGACTGGAGCTACAGTTTTTCCACAATTCTGGATGAACTTTCAATAGTATCTAGTTAAACCAAGGAAACATCACAAACTTTTAAGAGTCTAGCGCAGGGCCAATCCTTCATAGCTTCGATTTTCTTAGGATCCACGTGGACACCATCCTTACCAACAATATGTCCCTAGTATTCTACTTCGAAAGCGCCAAAGGAAAATTTGGATAATTTGAGAAAGAGTTGATGTTAAGAAAGTAAGTGTAAGACATGATCCATATGGGAAAGATGGGCTTGCCAAGTTTGATCATAAATGAGAATATCATCAAAGAAGAGCAGTACAAAATGATGGAGGAAGGGTTGGCAGACATGATTCATGAGACTTTGGAAAGTGGAGGGTGCATTGCATAGGCCGAAGGGCATGACCAATAACTCATAATGGCCTTCATGAGTATGAAAGGTACTATTGGAAATATCAACCTCCTTCATGTGTATCTGGTGGTAGAAAAAACGAAGATCAAGTTTGGTAAAGAATTAAGCACCATTCAGTTCATCCAAAAGGTCATCAATGATGGGAATGTGAAATTTATCTTTGATGGTAATTTTGATGAGATCTTGAAAATTAGGGCACATGCGCCAAGTACATTCTTTCTTGAGTACCATGACCATGGGAGATGAATAAGGGCTTGTACTAGAGAAGATGACACTCACGGATAACAACTCCTGAACAATTTTCACAATCTCATTTTTCTAAGCAAATGGGTGGCGATAAGGGAGCTAACATTGGGAGGAAGACTACCAAGGATAATTGGGATGGAATGATCATGGGGACAATGGGAGGGTGGGAGTCCTTGGGATTTTTCAAATATGGAGTGGTGCTTGGATAGGATAAACTGCATGTCAGGATAAACAGTGGGGGAGGGAGTCTCAATTGCTTGAATGGCATGGAACTAGGAAATAATGCCAAAATGACCCTTTTTGAGGATTTTTTCCATTCAGTGTGAACTTACAATCTTAGGGGAACATGTCGTGATTCCTTGGAACATGTAGAAATTCCCATCCTATTGGAAGCTCATGTATAATTCCTTGAAGTCCATGGTGATGGGGCCTAGAATGCGTAACCTTTCAACACCTGGAACAATGTCGCAACCTCCCATTTCAATAGTGAACATGTGGGATTTCAAATTATAATCACCAATTTTCAGGCACACATTTTCACAACGACCTCCACATTTCATGGAACTTCCATTAGCAATTGTGATTTGAAAGTTATTCACTACATGGATTTAGCAATGGGTCTCTTGAGAAATTTGGTAATGAATAAAATTATGGATGTTGCCATTGTCAATGAGGATAATGAATTTTTGATGCTTGATATAACTAATTAACTTAAGGATTTGTGGAGCTGAGATACTAGTGAAAGATGCAAAGAGATGAGAGGTTCAACCTTGGGTGGATCAGAGGGGGGGATGGTATCATCGGTTGGGGAAACAATTCGGGAGAGGAAATATCGCCTTCATCTTCAAAAATGTCCTTAGAAATTTCCAAAAAGGGATTTTTCTTCTTACATTTGTGCCAAAAAAAGTATTTTTCATCACAATTGTAACAAAGACCCTTAAGTTGGAGTTTATCCATTTCCACCCTGGTTAATTTATAAACCTTAAGAAGAGGGGAAGGATGGGATGGATTGGTGGGGCGGGAATGTGGAATAAAGGATGGATTTTTTTATTTGAGTAGTGACCACCTATTGTGCTTCCTTGGCTCGGTGAGTGGCGAGTGGCTTCAAGCTAGGTATAAGGGATATCCATTAGGACATGAGCTTGGATGTCATCCTTGAGGCCACTAATAAAGAATTCATGGAAGAAGGTGTCCAACATGCATTTAGTTAGGAAGGTCAATTTATAAAAAACAATGATGTAGTCTTCAACTATTCCTAACTGTTTAAGCTTGGTCAAATGGTCCAAATGATGAGTGTCTGTGTCAAAATGTTCATAAAGTTCAACAACAAATTGGGTCCAAGCAATATAACCTCTGTGGGAATTTTTATTCCCTTGCCACCACTGCCAGTGTTCTCGATCTAAGTAGAGGAAACCAACACAAAGTTTTATTAAGTCGTCAGTGATGCCATGCAATGAGAAATAATGTTCCATTTGAGTGACCAAGACGGTGGAGTATGAGCCATAAAATTTATTCACCTAAACTTTAGGAAGACGCAAATCACGAGCAAATGAGTTAGAATGAAAATACAAGGAATGTGATGATTCAATTCCCTCTTGGTGGGAAGGTTGTGTCAAGGAGGTAGGGCCCTTAATTTTATGAACAAGTGTTATCAGATATTTAAGCTGGTCAAAGAGGATGTTAATATTTGTGAGCTTGGAATCAATGGTAGCAATGTTGGAATTAACTTGGGAGAAATTTTTATTGGACTAAGTTTGAGCTATTGCAAATTCGTTATGAATTTTTTAAAAGGAGTTATCTAGGGAAGGCAATTTGTTTCCAAAGTCTTGGTTGAAGGTTTTTGTCCGAGGAGATAGGTAGGAAGTAAGGGGGCAGGTGGGTCCACAAAAAATGGCTTATGAATAAGGGATACCAATGCAATCAACACGATGTAAGGAATCAAGTGAGATAGGTCCCAAATAATGGTGCGGGGTAGGGTGGGTGAGTCCACAAAAAAAAGGCTTAGGAAAGAGGGGTACCACTATGATCAATGCAAAGAGAGGAATCTATTGAGATAGGTCCCAAATACGGGTGTCGAAATAGGGGTGCTAGTAGGACCACTTATTCTCTTCTTTTTTTCTTTACTCCTGTGGAGTTATACTTCTTTCTAAATTCTTAATATTGAATATTGTGTAGGAATTTTGCAACCTGGATGCAGGAAACATGGTTTCCCACACTAGAAAAATTTCAACACCATTTATGTTTTGTTCTAGTCTAACAACAAGGGTTATGGTTTTGAGGCCCGGTTCCTAAAGACAAGGGAGTGCTCTGTGCTATATCTCTCTTATATACTTGTGGTTCCAACAATAGTAATCAACCCAATATCCAAGGGATCTAACTAACGAGGGATAACCATACCCCTAGTCGTACTAATCGATTACCCAGATACACAAGAGTATTCTTCCCAAGTGTTGTTCTCGGTGCCAGTACTATAGCAGTGAGGTGGTAAAATGGTTGAGCTATGACTGGTTTCAGGATACCTATAGGACTCCCATTATACCTGATGCTACGTGGAAGTGAAATCCCGTGTATAAGTGTTGTTTGATGCAATACCACTTGAAGGGGTACCAACTGTAAGTTTTAATCCTTTGAAGTAAAATTGTGCATACAAAGTTGCAAGCAAAACAAAAATTAATCAATGGCTCATACACATAGTACACAAAGATTTATGTTGAAAACCCTTAATTAGGAGAAAAATATCCTTCCTTGGTGCCACACCTCTCAACTCTTCATTGTATTAATTTCACAATTCATAATATAATATATACAATATTTTAGGTCAATTGGGTTTAGCCCGAGTGGTTTGTGCTGAGGGGTTTTTCCCCTCCTACCCAATTTCAATCCCCGCAAGTGATATGTTGAGTTCTTAAATGAGCACACTATCGAAAAAACCTCAACTTTCTACAAAATTTGGCTTACCCTGAGTACCATTCTTGAAATGAGGGGAAGGACCTAGTGGGTTTCCCAGGAGTTATTCCAATGAAAACACACACACACACACACAATATTTTAGGTATTCCACGACGACTAAAACCTAATCCCTTAATCTCTGATTAGTTTAGAAAATCACTAAAAATAGCGAAAACTTCCCCAAAAAATAATTTCGAGGCATTTCCTCGAAGCCAAAGGCTTCACTTAAGCAAGGGGGGGAAATCCTAGGCCCCCCTGTGACACCCCCTCTAGCAGTTCCCGATGAAAACATACACCACTGTCCGGGGAGGATCGCCAAATACGACGCAACCCCCACCACACACACACACACATGCAAACAATATAACACACAACCTATACCAACAATGGGTTACATGAGTTTCCAACAAGGTGAAACCATGTGTAGTTCTTGCGTGTATTCTTCCCCAACTACAGTTTTACCCGCTTAACAATAGATCACTATGCTTTATAGAGGCCAAAACACGTCCTAGCCTGAAATTTTTTCTAAAAATCTATAAAGGAAAGAGATATGATACCACTTGTAAGGTACCATAAGGAAATACGCAGAGAAATAAAATAATTATTATCACAATAGTTAGCAGAAAGAAATGGAACAATAAGCACAATGACAATATGGATCCAAAAAATGATACCTTTATTATTCTGAGAACAATGTTCACTTGCCTCTTCAAGGGGGAAACCTCCAGCAGAGAAGAGCTCAAGTAAAAATGATTCAACAAGACAAGATTTTCAATTCTTTCTACCTCTATATATATTTCTTTTATCTTCTTAAGAACATTCTAGAGGAATAATCTTCTAGAGGCGGAACCTTCTAGTAAATTTTCCTACATTAGTTGTGTTCACATTGTTACATGGGCCTTATTAACTAATGACGACCTTCATTACATTGAAAAACATATTATTCTATCTACTTGAGGGGTTAGGGAGGTTAGGACCCTATCATAGAGTTAAGGTTTTATTATATTGTTGTTCTCTATGCAATATCTCTATGTGTTTCCATTTATATTTATGCTTTGATTTTGTTTTTTACATAATCCATATCATTATTTGTTGACTAACACTTATCTGTAAAGGGAAGGTTTATAGCCTATCCATTTCACCATCACAGAGTCCTCTGCAATACAAGTATAATCTTGAATGGAAAAGCTTGTGAGATGGACTATTAATTCGATACCAAGGTGTAGCTACTTAAATTCACACATCAATCAAATGAATACACTCCTTTGTCCACCAACAAATAACTTTATAGTTCCTTAGCTCTCACTAGTTGAAGATAACTCAACCATACAAGCCAATATTCAAGTCGACTAGCCAATAGACCAATTGACCATCCAATAGACAAGTTGAGAAAACAATAGACTAGTCGACTACCCAATAGTCGAGTCGACCAAACGATAAAAAAGTCAACTAAGGAATGGGCTAATCTACTAGGAAAAGGGAAAGTCGACCATATGCATGTCCAATCAATCAAGGAAGATGAATCAACCAAGAGAAAGCCCAATTAACCAGAGAGATATTATAATCGACTAGCAAGTGAAGTCATCCAAATAAAGAAGGGGAAAAACAACCCAATGGAATGATTCAATTGATAGTGAAGCAAAATGATTAACAGATGAGTTGGGTTGACCAACAATGGAGATAAATTCTCATAGGGAAAATTGGGTAACCAACAATGAATTAAAACATCTAAAGGGTGAATTAGCTAATTGAAAATGTAGAAAAACATCCGAAGGGAAAATTGGGTAACTAGCAATGAAGGAAAACGTTGTATATGGGTCATGGGCAAAGAATAAATACCCAAACAACACTATAATGCATAGTATGGTATTTATACGGCCTATGGGAAAAGGAATATGCAAAAAAATGATGAGAACGTTATGTATGTCCCGTGAGAAAAGTGTAGACACCAGACAACAACAAATTCAACTACATGAGTGAGAGAAATCCCCCCAGCGCCCCTTAAAATTAAATTAGCAACTTCCAAATAATTAGAAACAACTCTAGAAGGAGAGCCATCGATTTCCAACTTTAAAATGGATGTACAGGCATGGCTAAAGAGTTGTTGGACTGTCTTACTGGCCCATGGGGACCGTATCCATGGAAAATGAACTCAAATCACAACTGACATGGAGTTCTATTTACTAAAATAATACACAAACAACCATTAAATTATAGTGCACACCATTTCCACTCATAGACAATGAAATCTACATAATAATAAAATCACACATAAAACTCAGAATTTACTCTAGAAACTCAAATGGGAAAACCAACATTTAATTGTCTTCGACCAGGCTTTTTATTGTGCATCAATGGGCAAATTACAGGCTCTCTGGCTCATCTCTATGCTCCTTAGTGAAATTTGGGAATCCTCCTACTTCATTCACATTAAAATAACCCCTCTTCCCTTGTGGGGAAACAAGATATAGGAGATTGGGTCAACTGGGGGGATAGTTGGAAGGTCAAGTGTCACCAACACTTCAATTTCTCTCCAATCCATTTCTCCTTTTTCTCTTTGTTTTTTTTTTTTTTAGTTTTTTTTCTCCCATGAGGGAAAAGGTCTCATGAAACTCTCATATTTTCTTAATGCATCATTTCTTTATGTACAAAAAATATATTTCCTGACTTCATATCTCATATGTTGACGAATTAAGACTACATTGAATACAAGGGTAGACATCAATCATGATGGCATGGGTCCCTTCACGCTAACAAGTTGATCACCCTCATCATCTATAGCCTCAAACATTTCCCATGATGATCATCCTAGAGCATGTATTGATAGCCAATTGTTCTTGTTCAGATCCGATTCAAATTAGGTATCCCCATTGGGAGTCTTTTAGTCCCCAAAATATGTCAAGGATAGATGAGGGAATTTGCTAGCAATATAGTTCCTCTCATACCACTTTTATTTCCTTGGAGTTTATCCTTTGAGACCAATTTTCCACAATTCATGTTGTCCTCTCCGAGTTACCCATTCCACATGTTGTAAAACTGTGTCTTCCTTCAACTCTTCTAGAGCGTGCAATGCAAGGTCTTCAAAAATAGGAAGAACATGATGTTCTTCCTCCTAAACTAGGATGGAAGGTTCAAACACTTCAAATATTCCACATTCACTATTGGATTGATCTGCATATAAGGACAAAGTTTTAGCCTAAAGGAATTATCATTTACTTGCTCAATGATGTCAAATGGTCTATATCTAAGGGTCTCGAGTTTATTTATTGCTCTTTGCAATTGTTCCTTACAGAGATAGAGCCACACCTTGTCTCTAACAATAATTTGTGATCCTCCCTATGCTAGCCATGCCTAGCTTTATACAACTATTGGCTCTTCTCAAGTTGCTCTTGAACCCTTAACTATATTTTTCTTATCATGTCCATGAATGTGCTTTCCTTCTATTCATCTACTTGCATCCCTTCTTCATCTTTCTGATATCCGTATACAATTTCAAATGACAAAGGAAGTAAATAACCAAAATAGTTCTCAAAAGGAGACTTATTGATGGAAGAATGGAGTTCTCTATTGTAGGAGTGTTGAATGTAAACTAGTTATTCATCCCAATTTTTTGGATGTTTGGTATTGTATCCTTTCAACAATTGTACCAACATCCAGTTAACAACCTCCATTTATTCATCAATATGAGGATGGAATGCAGTGGAATAATTTATCTTGGTATCGATTCTCTCTTAAAGTGTTTTCCAAAATCTATCCAAGAACCTATTATCTCAATCAAATATGATGGAGGTTGGAAATCCGAAATGTACCCAAACATGGTTGAAGAATAGTTCATTTTCCTCTCATCTAGAGATCATCTTCTTACATGGAATGAGCACGCACATTTTGTTGAAACAGTCTACCACGGAAAATAAGTAGTCATGATCTCTACGAGTCATAGGAAAACCTTCAACAAAGTCCATGGAGATGCTCTCCCAAGGCTTGCTTGGTACTGGAAATGGTATGTACAATCCAAGTTTCTAGTAGCTTGGATTGTTAGTGCTACAAAGAATGCAACCTCTAACAAATGTTTCCACCTTCTCCTACATATTCGACCAATACACATACCGTCGCAAATTCACCACTATATTTGTTACTCCAAAGTGCCTAATAACCCTAGAAGTGTGTGCTTCTCTCATCAACTGAACTCTTCTGTCCTGGGGTACTTACAACTTGTCCAAATTGTATAACATCCCATCTTGGATATGGTATTCATTTCCTTCCATGGAAGTGACCGACCTCTCCTTCAGCTACTTTTAGACTCCTCTAGATTCTTCATATCCCTCGTAGTCTTCACTAAGAAGTTCATGAGTGAAAGGATCAAGCTACATTATGATTCCAACTACTGCAATCTTCTTTGGTGGTGGTCGAGAGAGCATGTTTGCTAGCCTATTCATGGATATCTTTTGTACTTGATCAGTAAATGAAATTGATACAAGAATCCTAACTACTTGTAATGCCTCACATGTTGCATCTTGCTCTAACTTTGCAAGTACTGAAGGGGTCGGTGATCTGTATGTATGATGGTCTATTTTCCCATGAGATAGTGCTTTCACTTCTTCGTCACTTGTAAAATTGCAAATATATTCTTATCATACGTGGGGTAGTCAAGTACTACTCCATGAAACAACTTTGAGTGGTAACACACAGGCCTTCTTACTTGCATGAGTACTACTCCTAATGCATACCCACTAGCATCAATCTCTAGCTCAAAATGTTGTTGCAAATTTGGCTCGGCTAAGACCGAAGCATCACAGATCCTCTTCTTTAGGTATTCAAATTCCCTTTGTTGTGGCTTACCCCAATGAAAGCTCCATACTTTGGTGGTTAAGGCATGTAGTGGTACTACTACTATGGAGAAGTTTACAATGAACTTTCTTAGATATTGAGTTTCTCCCATGAAACTCCTGACCTCTGCACACTGGTGGGAATAAGCCATTGGGTGATGGCTACAATCTTCTCTAGACCTACCCTCATCTCTCCTCCCCCAATCATGTGTGCAAGATATATCAAGGAATTATTTCTTAACTTACATTTTTGCAAGTTGGAAATTAGTTGATTCTTCCTTAAAGTCTCTAATACTCGTGTCACATATGAGAAGTGCTCTTTCTAGGTATTGTTGAAGATTATTATTTCATCTAGATATACTATTACAAAAGAGTCAATAAAGGGGCGTAACACATCATTCATTAGTCTCATAAAAGTTG
>ML803584.1:0-27994 GCA_009831015.1 Picea engelmannii | reverse complement strand
CTAGGGTCTTTAACTGCTTGGTTACGAACCAAAGCCTTCCATGCACTAGGCATGGGTACCCTGGTTACAAACCAGGGGCCCTGGTTACTAACCTAGGGTCTTTAACAAAATATGTCTCAGATCACATATCCCAGGAGTGCACTAGGTGCCCTAGATCTCGTCTAGGGTCTTAGCCATCCTCCAGGAGAATGGCTCTCGCTGCTGCATGTAAATTCAACAATTATCATAGCCTATCATTATTTGAACTCCACTGTCGGGCTTCCACGTGCTCTAGTGTGTGATGATCGGGAGGGTGTGTAATAAACTTAACTAGATTCTAGAAACAGATCTGTCTTTATGGACTGGTTTTCTTAGCCATTGGATAAATGGATCGTTTTTTAGATATTTGTCTCTTATAACAAAATTCCAAATACTTTATGTTGTTAGTACTCTCCATAGTGTTACAAAGTTTAATGCCTAATTGAAAGTTTTTAAGTCACGTACGCCCCAACCTCCAAACGTTTTGGGTCTTGACAACATCTCCCAGCTACGCAGATGAATCCTCTGCGTGTTTTGACTGCCACTCCACAGAAATTCAAAGATCAAATTCTTGATTTTGTTTAAGACCGAGCAGGGAAATGCTTCCAAAGACATCCAATAGACTGCTTGACCCTCCAAAACGGATTTTACCAAGATATACCTCCCAGCCAAAGAAAGCCACTTGTTTCCCCAAAAATTATTTTTGTTTGAAATTTTGGCCACAATCCAGTCCCAGTCGGATGCAAGTTGAGTCCCTGTCTTCAAGTAGTAGCCCAAGTAACGGAATCCAATATTAAGATAACTGAATGTAAAATTAAGGACTGACTTGAAAACATCCAGTTCATGATCTGGTATGCCAGAATAGTGAACAATTGATTTTGATAAGTTCACTGCTAATCCAGAGGCTTTGCAAAAAAGTGTGAGCAGTTTATCGATCACTCTCCATTCCAAGAACCTAGCTTTGGATAAGATAAGGATGTCATCCACAAATAGAAAATGTAAGATTATGGTAAAACTGGCAATCTTTAAACCCGAGATAGCACCCTCCGCTTGACTATTTTTCAATAAAAGGCTAAGGCCCTCCATAATAAGAATGAAGAGAAGCGGTGAAAGCGAGCACCCCTGTCTGATCCCCCTTCCGCTTCAAAAAAAATCAGTAGCCTCCCCATTAATGAGGACAACAAAGGAAGAGGAGGTGATACATGACATGATCCAGTTTGCCAAATGTAATCCCATCCTGATTTTCAGAAGGATCAATCTGAGAAGATCCCAGTCTATGCAATCATAGGCTTTCTTTAAATCCATTTTAAGGATTAGTTCTTTTAACTTCTTCTTTTTGATGTTGTGAAGGATTTCATGAGCCGTCCCGATTGCATCTTGTATGCGTCTACCTTCCAGGAATCCCATCTGTTCAGGAGAGAGTGACTTAGACAAAAAAGGCTTGATACGGTTGGCAATGATTTTTGAAATAAGTTTATAACAAAGATTGCAAAGGGAGATCAGGCGAAAATCTTCGAAGTTTTTGGGATTGTTGACCTTCGGGATCAGTGTTAAAAAAGTTGAGTTTAGGCCACCGACGATTTTTCCTAAGAGTCTGGATTCTTCTACCATTGCTAAAAGATCCTCACCAACTAGATCGAAAAAGTATAGAAAAAATTATGTTGTCCATCCGTCTGGTCCCGAGCTTTTTTCTTTCTTACAATGAAAGAGAATTGATTTTAATTCTACCATTGTAACAGGTTGGTAAAGTGAGTCTGCTTCCTCTACATCGACCATGGTCGGGAAAAGATCTAATAACTTACACTTTTCTTCAATATTTTGTGTTTGAGAAACTCTATAAAACTGCTTGTAATAGTGGACAACTTCATCTATAATGCCCTGTTGATCCTTCACTATCTCACCATCATCCCTGATTATTTCCCAAATGTGTTTTTTGACTCTGTTATGACTAGTTATCTTATGGAAATATTTTGTATTCCTGTCTCCGCTTTCCAACCATAGTGCCCTGCTACGCAACCGCCAATGCTCTTCCTCAACTCTTAAGAGCTCATTTCTCTCCATTTCCAAACACCTCACTATATCCTTTGCTCCTTCCTCGTTGTAGTCGTGACTCAGGATATCATAGTAGATTTTAATTCATGTTTCAATCATCACCAGCTTTACCTTATTCTTTGTCTTCAGATCTTTGATCCACAATTTAGTAGCTTCTTTGAGTCCCTATAATTTCCAAAGTATTATCTTCTGCTTGCCTCTTTCAGATAGATACATCAGGTCTTTCCAAACTCTTTCCACAATGGCTGGAAAATCCTTTGTACAAAGCCAATGTTCATTGAATTTAAAAGGATAGGATTTGTAAGCAGGTGGAAGATCTAACTGTAAGAGGACAGGAGCATGGTCCGAGACAAATGGTAGCTCGACCCATGACCTGCAAAAACCGATTTCTGATAAGAGTGATTCCGCTACTAAACATTTGTCCAATCTTCTTGAGATGGCTTTCTGTCCCTGGCACCCATTTCTCCAGGTTGGCACCAGTTTCGACGGCTTAATGTCTAAAAGGCGATTAGTAGAAAAGAGGTTTTGTTGTAATAGCCATCCACAAAACCAGAGAGATTCCCCCCCCATGCCTCTTCGGGAGAGAGAATAAGATTAAAATCTCTAGCAATTATTAAATTATTAAGAGTATGGAGGCCACTGTCATCCAAGGCTTTCCAAAATGAAAGTCGATTGGTTGAAGGAGCATACATGTTAAGTAAGGCGACTTCCTTGTGTAAAATGAGACTCTTACCTGATAGGAATATGCCCCCCACCGTAAAAGAAGGAGCCAGCTCGAACAGGGTAGGTTCCCATGCTGCCAATAAACCTCCAGAGGTACCCACAGAACTTACTGAGCAAACTGCCCACGTCGGTTTGAAAGAAAATAAAAAATCCCTTGCTTTTTGAGCCGATACTAAAGTTTCTTGGAAGAAAATTATCTCTGAGTGAGTAAGTGCCAAACAATGTCGAATGGAAGCAACTTTGAGGGTACCTCCAATCCCTCGAATGTTTAAGGAGAGCATCAACATTACTTTTCCCTCTCCAGGGCTTTCACTGCTCTCAGCGGCCCAATATCACTAGACAACGGTGTAGACTCATTGATCTTCACCAAATTATGTAACTGGTTTTTTCTAGCACTTCTCGTTTTAATGGGGGAGATCTCAACTCCTAATCCCCTCGACCACGCAAAATATCTCCCCTGGCTTGCCTGAAATTTCTTGGTATTAGAAGTCCCAGATGACTCCCCACTATCGACGCACGTCCTCCCAATGAAGGTGGGCAGAATGATAGCCTTTTCCTTAAAATTAACATCAGGTATCAGGGATTATAAAAAGTTGTTTAGTGTGTCCTTCGTTTCCTCTGATTCTTTAGTGCCTGCCTCCAAAAGAATAACATTGTTGGGTGCCACAGACACCCTCTCCTCATCCCTTTGATCTTCGGATAGAAAGGAGCCTCCAATAGGTGCAGAGTCTGAAGCTATCAGACCTTTTACCTTTGAGCATTTTGCCACTGTGAAGACCCTTTCTGATGGTAATTGCTTTAAGTTGGTCGAAGCATCCCTTTTCTGTACTAGAAAGGAGGGTTTGGGTACTACAGTAAAGGGATGAGAGGCTTGATGAGATGCAACATGTGGGTCGAGCTCACCTGCTATGGAAAGGAGAGACGAAGGAGTAGCATGCCAATCACCCGAGTGGAGCTCAACTACAGACGCCCCCTTCAAAAGGCCCTTCCAATCCAATAGGTTGCTTCTCTTTTGAGTCTGGGGTGAAATGATTAATAACAATAGAGAAAGGGGGAGGAGTAATACGGCTCACAGTAGGCGTAGTATCTGCAGAGAGAGGGGGATGATCCTGTACCACACTGGTGTAAGGAAACTCCAGGACGAGACAGTGAAATGTTTGTGCCCCCTCAACAATCCCTTTTGGAGCAGTAGTGGAGCGATACAACCATTTTGAGCAGTCGACTGCTTCCTTTTCCCACTCAGTTAGTGAGGAAAAGAGAGAGGGGAAGTGTAGCATTATCTTACCCAAAAGAGAGTTAGTTGGTGCCGAGGATGGGTCTGTTACTGCAACTGTAGAGTGTGGTGGGACTGATGAAAAATCTTCAACCATGTAGTCCGATGGGTCTTCCTAGATCATAGCTTCTTCAGAGTTCTCCTCAAAAAATTTACCAGGACATTCCCTTCGAAGATGGTCAGTACAATGACACTAGCTACATCTAAACGATATGCCCTGATAATCTAGATGTTTCTTAGTATGCCTTCCTCTCCACTCTATGTCCATCATTTCAGTCAAACCTTCATGAATATCGATCTCCACCAAGATCCTAGCCACTTTTCTTGCCGGGGAAACCAAAGACTTAGTATCTAAAGAGATGAAGCGCCCTAAGGAGTTTCCAACTGCCATCAGGGCACCCTCATTCCAAAAATGAAGAGGAAGTGCAGGCATTAGTACCCGCAAATGCCTATGTTGGAAGTATTTAGTGTCAAGATCAAAAGACACCCTCCACCTTTTCAACATCAGAGTACTTCGTCCTAAAACCCAAAATCTGTTCAGTAACACAGATGCATCCTCTGGAGTTCTGCAAGTGAAACCTATCCGCCCTTTCGTAAGGTGATGAACCTCAGGAGCATAACCGAGTAGTGGATTCCAGGTTTTATGAACCCAAGCTAAGACAGAGCAGTCTACAAGGTAAGCGTATGAGAGTCTTCCTACTAAGCCACAAAGAGAAAACCTGCAAGTTTCTTCAAGGCCTACATCAGCTCCTAGAACCATCCTTCTCACTCTCTTGTTGGGTTTCCAGGCCTTTTTTAGAGCTCCAGTATTTACACCGTATGTCTGAGGCCTCCTACCCTAACCAAAACCTTCTTGTCTACAATGGTAATTCGAAGTCTTAGAAGACTGGGTGGTTGGGACACATGAGTGTGCAGGAGGACCAACTCCATCAGGAGTAGGGTTGATAAAGGAGCGCTCTTGGAAAATACCCGAAGCCAAAGACAACTTATGACCAACAATATCACTGGTAGGCTGTAAGGAGTGGCTTAAGGACTGGAAAGTTCCTGAAGACGCCCCAGCCCTATCTTCCTTACTAAGAAAACCTAACCTATTCCAGTCTTCCTCATCCCGTGGGTCCATCAAGGAAGTGACCGCCTCGGTAACTCCAACTACCTCACCCCGAGTCATGTTAAGAAACACACTAAGCTAGGGAAATGTAGTTTGGGGTTCCAAAGGATACAATGATGTCAGAGAAGGGCCCCAGTCCCGAAGTAAATAGGTTTGGACACAAGGAGTTCTAGACAAAATAAAACTGGAAAGACCAAGAGCAGTCAGAGTTGGCAGGTTCACAAAAAGAGGAGAAACAAGGATGGCAACACACCATCCCAAAAGAAAAAAGCAAACTTCAAGGAGTGGACAAGTAAGTGAACAGTCCTAAGTAGGGAAGACTCCAAAGCAGAGGAATCTAATCACAATGAGTCTACCAACCTCGAAAGAGGCAAAGCCAACACTACTAGAATCAAGGAAAAAGCTAGAAGTAAAGAGATCACCGTAAACAAAAAGAGATCACTGTAAATAGTTGAGATTAGTGTAATAGTATATGCATCATTTGAATCTTAAATGTTGCTTACTCCTTAAAGATTTGCTCAACGCTACCCATTTAAGAGAAACACTAGAAGCAAGAAGAGATCATAAGTCCATGGTGATCGGAAGTCAAAGAAGATGCGAGCACAATTATTTTTAACAAAATCTTCAAAATGATATAGCAAATGCTATAGGGAGCTCAATAATGACTATGAATTCTTAGAGTATGCCAAAGGTGATGTGATAGTCATGGTTTATAGAAGAATAACATAAATTGAGTTTTTACAAAAATGCCCTTTTTACATAGGTTTATTGTAATCTGACTATAAGGGATATTGGCTTTCTTGTGAATACTATCTACGTTGAAACCACATTTTTGGTTATGAAGTAAGAACTAAAACTATTTTTAATTAGCTAATAGCTTGTCTTCCTCAAACGTAAGGAAACATGTTAACATCCCAAGACCCAGAAGCATCTAGCAAGAGGGAAAGTCTTCCCCCTTATGGACCACCAATAGGTCATTTCAAGTGGCATGGTTTTCCTTGAATAATGGTAATGAGTTGGTCTGCATTTGCAAATAGTAGCTAGTGAAGGCTTTCCTCACTATCGTTTGACAACTGCGTTATGATAGGTTTTGTCACCTTTTGAGAAAAAAGCCATGAAAATGTCTAAAGTTCAACCTAGAACCAATAATGAATGATGTACTATTGGGCCAACATATCATTGGCTTATTTGAACTTGTGGATGGTATTAACTAGGCTGTAGTGTCAAGGTTCCTCTTGGTAGAATATTTTGAGCCATTATTCCATTGAGGTGGGTAGCATAGGTAAGTTAACATATTCTAAGGCACACTTTTGTTAGTCAAGCTCTATCACACAATGTTGTTCCAAGCCCAATTTATAACCAAGCACTAACAGTATCCCAAAAGTACAAAGAGGAAGTAAAATTAATTGGTTATTTGATCGAAATTGGATACGAACAAGAACAATTGGCTATATGTACAGGCTCTAGGATGATCAACGCGGGAAATGTTCGAGGCTATGGACGATGGAGGAGATTAACTTGTTGGCGTGAAGGGACCTATGCTATCACGATTGTTGTCTACCCTTGTATTCAATATATTCTTAAGTCAACATATGAGATGTGAAGTTAGGAAGCATATTGTTACATAAAGAAATAATGTATTAAGAGAATATGAGACTTTCATGAAAAATTTTCCCTCTTGAGAGAAAAGACAAAAAAAACAAAAAGCAAAGAGATGGAGAAATGCACTGGAGAGAAGTTGAAGCGTTGGGGACACCTGACCTTCCAACTTGTTAGGGTTAACCTTGACTCAGGAATGAGTCAAAGTGGTTTAGGTCTCAGCACATGGTATTGATGGCCCGTGGTTTTGTATGCCAGAGAACACATGTGAATAAGCCTTTATAAGGCTTGTAAGGCTCCATTGTAAAGTGTCATGGATGTGAGCGATGGCTAGCTCACTTTCCCTGCCTTGGCCGATTTAGGTCAAGGTTAATAATATATATATTATTAGGTTGATTTTTCCCCGCAGGGATTTTCCAAGATATTTGTGTGTCCAAGTGTATGGTTGCTTATGTGTGTATTATTTCTCTCTCCCAAATATGTTTTATTATGCTCGATTAAAAATATAACACAACTATCCCCCGAGTTGACCTAGTCTCCTATATCATGTTTCCCCACAAGAGAAGAGGGGTTCTTTGACTGTGAATGAAGTAGGAAGCTACCTAGATTTCACTGAGGAGCATAGAGATTGACCAAAGAGCTTGTAAATTTCCCATTGTTGCATAATAAAGACCCTGGTTGAAGCCAATTGAATGTTAATTTTCCCTTTTAGTGGGATTTCGAGGTAAATCCCAAGTTTTATGTTTGATTTTATTGTTATGTGGCTTTCATTATCTATTAGTGGAAATGGTGTGCACTATAATTTAATGTTTGTTTGTGTATTGTTTTAGTAAAGAGAACTATGTGTTAGTGATTTGAGTTCATTTTCCATGGATATAATCCCCATGGGCCAGTAAGCGAGCCCAACGACTCTTTAACCAAACTCGTACATCCATTTTGAAGTTGGAATTCGATGACTCTCCTTCAAGAGTTATTTCTAATTATTTGGAAGTTGCTAATTTAGTTTTAAGGGCTCACTCCTGGAGTTGAATTTTTTGTTGGTTGGTGTCCACACTTTTCCCATAGGTTGTACATCACATTTTCATAAGTGTTGTGCATTTTCCATTGCCCAGAGGTCCTATAAAGACTATACAACATATTATAGTGTTATTTGAGATTTTTTTTTTCCCACGAGCCATATACAACGCTTTCCTCCATTGTCAATTACCCAATTTTCCCTTCAGACATTTTTCTAGATTGGTGATTACCAATTCACCCTTTGGATGTTTTACTTCATTTTTGGTTACACAGTTCACCCTTTGGACGTTTTACTTCATTGTTGGTTACCCAATTCAGCCTCTAAGCATTTCTCTCCATTTTTGGTCAACCCAACTTGTCCATTAAGCATTTTTCTTCACTGTTGATCGAATCATTTTGTCTGGTTGTTTTTCCCCTTTTTTATTCGACTGACTTCACTTGCTAGTTTATTAGAATATCTCTCTATTTGATTGGGATTTCTCTTGGTCGATTCATCTTCTTTGGTCGATTAGGCATGCAAATTCCTATTCAACTAGCCCATTCCCTAGTCGACTTGTATGTCATTTAGTCGACTCGACTATTGGGTGGTCGATTGGTCTATTGTTTGGTCAACTTGTCTATTGGGTGGTCGACTAGTTTATTGTCTAGTCAAA
This sequence comes from Picea engelmannii, assembly GCA_009831015.1. Taxonomy (NCBI): domain Eukaryota; kingdom Viridiplantae; phylum Streptophyta; class Pinopsida; order Pinales; family Pinaceae; genus Picea; species Picea engelmannii. The sequence goes on along the minus strand of ML803584.1, from coordinate 19,551 downwards.
TCGATTATTGGCTTGGTTGGTTGAGTTATTGTCAACTGGTGAGAGATAAAGAAATACAAAGTTATTTGTTGGCAGATATAGGAGTGTTTTTGTTTGATTGAGGTGTGAATTGAAGTAGCTACATCTTGGTATCAAACTGGCAGTCCATCTCACATGATTTTCCATTTAAGATTATATTTGTATTGCAAAGGACTCTGTGTTGGTGAAATGGATAGGCTATAATCCTTTTGTTTATGGATCAGATGGTATCAGAGCCCTAGTTTGAATGCACCTAGTGAGACCTGTATGGTAAGTACCCATGGTGACTACAAAAGAAGTGGACAAGAGTTGTTTCCAAGACTACAGTAAAGTATAGCACCAAGAATGGCAAGGGAACATTATGGAGAAGATGAGGAAGAATATTCTAAGGTTAGGTTGTATCAACTAGAATAGATTTTGGCCATGTTGATATTAATGGTGTCATAGTTATTGGTAGCAAAGTGTAAGGAAACACCATCAATAGAGACTTGTCATGAAGACCCCAATAAGGAAGAAAGTAATCCAAAGACAAAGTGTATGACTGAGCCAAAGATGGGTAAATGTAGCTATAGTAAGACACATGTACCTTTCTGTGTGGAGGCGAAGGTGGACATCAAACCATATTCCGGGGAAGTGGATTCCATCAATCTAAATCAATGGCTACAACTGATGGAAGTATACTTCAGTGTGCATGAAGTAATTGGAAAACAAAATATTGATTTTTCTCAAATGAAGCTTGAAGGCCATGTTTTGGCATGGTGGGAGAGTGATGCAGCGAGAAGAGCGTTGGAGTATGAACCACCAGTAACTGATTCAGAGGTGTTCAACGACATTATCAAAGCCCATTTTTTGCCCAATTGGATATGAGGAACACCAATAGATAGTATGGCATTACTTCAAGTAGAGACAAGGACAATTAGTGCAGGAGTTCACCACTGAAATCAGGAAGAGAGCAATTTAGATGGGAGTATCTCTCAAAAGTTGAGACATTTTAATCAAGTATTTGGGCGAATTTCTAGCTTATATTCAGTGAAAATTGATGTTATTTACACCAAATACTATTTATGAGGCCAATGTTCAAGCACAATACCTTGAGGGAGACAAGAGGAAGCAACAAGAAAGCATGCATAAGAAAGTAGAATCACAAGAGCAACATAAAAAGAAGTGGAAAGTGAAGAAGATTGTGAAAGCAACACAAGAAGGAACACCATCCACCAAGGAATGCAAAGGTTGTGATCAAAAGGGACACACTAAGGAGGACTATTGGAAATTGCACCTTGAGAAACACCCCAAACACTTTCAGAAGAAGATAAAGAAATCATTGATATTAGTGGATGTTGAGGAATGGGTGGACAAAACCTGAGACCCAGAAGGGAAGATCAATTGTAATAATCTTTAGAAATAAAGGCGGCATTAGTTGGTTGTATCCACAAGGAGGAGAAGGAGATGACTGAAATTTTCTACATTAAAATCCACATGAAGCAGAGCAAGGTGGATTGCTTGTTTGATCCTAGTTCACAATCCAAATTGATTTCCACGCAATTGGTTGAGAAGCTTGGGATGGAGACACAAGATCATCTACAACCATACCCCCTAGGTTGGATAAGACACGATGTGGAATTTAAAGTGAGTAAATAGTGCAAATTTAAGTTTTACATCAATAAAAACTTTGAAGATGAAGTGGTTGCAGATGTGGCTCCTCTAGATATATGTGGAGTCATCTAGGGAAGTCTATACTTGGACGTGAGGGATGATGTCACATACCCACTACCTAAATCAGATTTTTTTCTGGTCTTCTGCCGAATCAGAACCCCTAAATATCCATGGAGGCCCAGCGTAAGCTGGCTCTTCCTCTCTCTCTCCGTTCCCATGTGACCGCGGGTCACGATCACAGTTCAAATGAACGCAGTGTCTTTTGTATTTTGCGTCTCGACGCTACAGTAGTGTCCCCGACAGGGCTAGCGACCGACCAATAGGGATGAATCCCAACAGGGCTAGAGAACAGCCAATGAGAACAGGCCCCGTCGCACGGTTAAGTGGAGTACAAGTGGCAGAGGGGGAAGTATGACACGGTAGTCGACAAGACAGGAGGGGGCCTCACTTCACACGCCACACTATTCCGGACCCCCCCCATTAAAGGCAGAATGGCAAGGGGGGTCTGGAATCCACCTGAGCGTTGTTGATCATGATGAGTTAATCTCGATCGTTCGAGAGTTGCGCGTCCAATTCCGGACCCCCCCCTATTAAAGGCAGAATGGAAAGGGGGCTCTGGAATTAAACCTCAGTCGTAGATCTGGGCGGGTGGACTATGTCCATCCAGATCTACTCGTTACTTATCTAATTGTGCATTCACGCCCCAGCTTAAAGCCAGCATCTCTTCCTCACATCGGACGGTCGTTACAGACCCTGAGATTCCCCGAAGGAATCTCGTTCGTTCATCGGGACATAGCCACCTGTTATCGTCTCGTCATTATGGGTCGGGATTTGTCAAGGCAAGAGCCTGAGTTTTTGTCAACGGAACTCCTGAATCCCCGATCCCCCGATTTCCCGAAACGGGTAATCTCTCAACACGTCACCTCCTTAAATCAGACGGTCCACAACTGCTGCGGGGTTTCCACCCCGGAAAGTCCCGATCCCTTGTCACCAGGACTCCTGATCTCGCGATTCCCGATTTCCCGAAATGGGAGATCTCACGAAATGTGGCCTCCATCAATCGGACGACTCAGATCTATCCCGGGGTTTTCACCATGGAAAGTCTCGATCTCTTGTCAACAGGACTCCCGATTCCGCGATTTCCGATTTCCCGAAATGGGAGATCTTACGACACGTGGCCTCCGTCAATCGGACGGCCCAGATCCATTCTGGGGTTTTTCGCCCCTATACACTGGAGTCTTAACCCTCGGGTAACTCCTGACAGATCCAATGGCTGTCGGTTTTTTCAGCCGAGATCTGACAGCTCATATTGGTTCCTACCCATGCATTCTTCCACAACTCCCTAGACTTGGAAAAGATCCACTGTCCAGATAATCTCATGGACCTTGGAGATCTACGATCCCAAATTCCTTGTTGCCCATGAAGACACAGAAAAGAAAGGGGTAAGGCATTTTAACACCTTACCTTCTCCTACCAATCTAACAATTAGGTGTGTCCACAGATTTCTCGACGGAATCTCATCCATCGATCAACACCTATCAGGGATAAGGTACTTAACCTTCCAGCTTCTTCCTCCGATCTGATGGTCGTGAGTGACCACAGATCTCCCGACAGGACCTCGTCCGTCGATTCGATACTTCTTCCTTATACGGTCATCTCGGGTTTTCAAGAGGATTGTTCCTCCTCGTGCAGGGTTACTAAGGTCTTACGCCTTCACGTTCTCTTTCCCAATTCTTGATGGGATTTTCAAGGAGGGTATCTCTATGGGGAGGTTTACCCAGGGTGCTATCTGAGGCATATACGGGTACCTTTCTCCCACAAATCAGACATGCAGTCTGAATTAGGTCGGTAAGCATATAAATAGCAATTCATGAGGACATAAGCCATGCGTAGTCTTTCCATACAAATAAACAACTACTAGTACTTATCAAAACACCATACAGACATTCTTATAATGAAATCATTCACAGTTTCACAGCTTATGAGCATAATTATCAGAATACATATATTTCAAGATGCCGAAGGCAAAACACTTATCAGAAATAACACCAGGGGTTAAGCATCTGCTGAGAGGGGTGCTCGTTTCCACCCAACCGTAGGCTCAGTGACTCCCAGCGGATTTACCACTAGCCACCCCCGAGCTGAGACCACAATGTTGTGAGACCGCATCTCCGTCTGCCAGTGACCAGGAGCGAAGGTTACTCTCCTTCCTCTATGTTATCACTCACTCTACGTATTGCCAGAGTTCTCTTCCTCCCCTCGCGTCTGCCCCCCCCAAATTGCTTCTCCCCCACGTCTTATCCTCTTGCAAGGTTGTGTGTGGCACGATTTCCCTCGCGCTGGTCAGGCCTGACGGCTCTATGGATGGGCGGTTCACCTCCCCATCCCTCATTAATTCCTGAGGAGCCATCCACCTACCAGCCTATGAGGCATTTAATTCGGGGCCAACGAGTCACTTTTGTTTCTCCGGGCCAGTGAAGTCCAAATACGGTATTAATTCTCGGTGGAAGTTAATGCCACCTTTCCAGATGCCTTTCACCACCATCGTGGTCTCTTTTTCTGCACATCCCCTCTCAGCAGTCCTGCAATATAAATTCATAATGTTATTCACATTTATTGACCTTTTCCAGAAGGTCCATTTACATCACATATTCACCTTTATGAGTCTGCCACAGTTCTTGGCCAGTCCAGTTATTTTTACAAACTGGGGGAAACAGGGTGTTACAGATGAAATTTTCAGGAGGAGAGCTATTTAGGATATGCTAGTCAAGGATGGAAAAGAATATACCATAAATTCACACAAGGATAAAGCTGAACTCTCTTTGATTATCCCTTTTCAGGTCAGAAGAATCATGGGTAGTACAAATAATTTTTTCTTGTTGTTTTTAAGAGAAGGAAAGAAACAAGGAGAAGGAAACAAGATGGAGATGAAGCATCCTTGGAAGGAAGTAGTAACAAGCAGCACCAACAACTGCAAAAACTGATTGAAGCCTACATGGAAGTGTTTAAAGAGCCTCATGGATTGCCACCTAAGAAAGAGGTTGAACGTGAGTTTCGGTTGTTGTCGGAGTCACCACTACCTAACATTGGGTTGTATAGGTATTCCATCATCAAAGCAGATGAAGTAAAGAAGAAACTATAGCAGTTGTTGGAGAAGGGAGTAATAATATCTAGTATGTCACCATGTGGCTTACCCATCATCATGGTTCCAAAGAAAGATCTAAGCTGGAGAATGTGCATTGACTACCATGCCCTGAATAAGATCACCACCAAGAATATATATCCTTTTCCAAGGATTGATGACTTGTTGGATAAATTGTAGCAAGCCAAATTCTTCACCAAGTTGGACCTCTAATAAGGTTACCATCAAGTGAGGATCAAAGCAGAAGACGCATGGAAGACAACGTTCAAAACAAGACAAGGTTTTTACGAGTGGTTAGTAATGCCTTTAAGTTTATGTAATCTACCTACAACTTTTATGAGACTAATGAATGATGTGTTACGCCCCTTTATTGACTCTTTTGTAATAGTATATCTAGATGAAATAATAATCTTCAACAATACCTAGAAAGAGCACTTCTCATATGTGACACGAGTATTAGAGACTTTAAGGAAGAATCAACTAATTTCCAACTTGCAAAAATGTAAGTTAAGAAATAATTCCTTGATATATCTTGCACACATGATTGGGGGAGGAGAGATGAGGGTAGGTCTAGAGAAGATTGTAGCCATCACCCAATGGCTTATTCCCACCAGTGTGCAGAGGTCAGGAGTTTCATGGGAGAAACTCAATATCTAAGAAAGTTCATTGTAAACTTCTCCATAGTAGTAGTACCACTACATGCCTTAACCACCAAAGTATGGAGCTTTCATTGGGGTAAGCCACAACAAAGGGAATTTGAATACCTAAAGAAGAGGATCTGTGATGCTTCGGTCTTAGCCGAGCCAAATTTGCAACAACATTTTGAGCTAGAGATTGATGCTAGTGGGTATGCATTAGGAGTAGTACTCATGCAAGTAAGAAGGCCTGTGTGTTACCACTCAAAGTTGTTTCATGGAGTAGTACTTGACTACCCCACGTATGATAAGAATATATTTGCAATTTTACAAGTGACGAAGAAGTGAAAGCACTATCTCATGGGAAAATAGACCATCATACATACAGATCACCGACCCCTTCAGTACTTGCAAAGTTAGAGCAAGATGCAACATGTGAGGCATTACAAGTAGTTAGGATTCTTGTATCAATTTCATTTACTGATCAAGTACAAAAGATATCCATGAATAGGCTAGCAAACATGCTCTCTCGACCACCACCAAAGAAGATTGCAGTAGTTGGAATCATAATGTAGCTTGATCCTTTCACTCATGAACTTCTTAGTGAAGACTACGAGGGATATGAAGAATCTAGAGGAGTCTAAAAGTAGCTGAAGGAGAGGTCGGTCACTTCCATGGAAGGAAATGAATACCATATCCAAGATGGGATGTTATACAATTTGGACAAGTTGTAAGTACCCCAGGACAGAAGAGTTCAGTTGATGAGAGAAGCACACACTTCTAGGGTTATTAGGCACTTTGGAGTAACAAATATAGTGGTGAATTTGCGACGGTATGTGTATTGGTCGAATATGTAGGAGAAGGTGGAAACATTTGTTAGAGGTTGCATTCTTTGTAGCACTAACAATCCAAGCTACTAGAAACTTGGATTGTACATACCATTTCCAGTACCAAGCAAGCCTTGGGAGAGCATCTCCATGGACTTTGTTGAAGGTTTTCCTATGACTCGTAGAGATCATGACTACTTATTTTCCGTGGTAGACTGTTTCAACAAAATGTGCGTGCTCATTCCATGTAAGAAGATGATCTCTAGATGAGAGGAAAATGAACTATTCTTCAACCATGTTTGGGTACATTTCGGATTTCCAACCTCCATCATATTTGATTGAGATAATAGGTTCTTGGATAGATTTTGGAAAACACTTTAAGAGAGAATCGATACCAAGATAAATTATTCCACTGCATTCCATCCTCATATTGATGAATAAATGGAGGTTGTTAACTGGATGTTGGTACAATTGTTGAAAGGATACAATACCAAACATCCAAAAAATTGGGATGAATAACTAGTTTACATTCAACACTCCTACAATAGAGAACTCCATTCTTCCATCAATAAGTCTCCTTTTGAGAACTATTTTGGTTATTTACTTCCTTTGTCATTTGAAATTGTATACGGATATCAGAAAGATGAAGAAGGGATGCAAGTAGATGAATAGAAGGAAAGCACATTCATGGACATGATAAGAAAAATATAGTTAAGGGTTCAAGAGCAACTTGAGAAGAGCCAATAGTTGTATAAAGCTAGGCATGGCTAGCATAGGGAGGATCACAAATTATTGTTAGAGACAAGGTGTGGCTCTATCTCTGTAAGGAACAATTGCAAAGAGCAATAAATAAACTCGAGACCCTTAGATATAGACCATTTGACATCATTGAGCAAGTAAATGATAATTCCTTTAGGCTAAAACTTTGTCCTTATATGCAGATCAATCCAATAGTGAATGTGGAATATTTGAAGTGTTTGAACCTTCCATCCTAGTTTAGGAGGAAGAACATCATGTTCTTCCTATTTTTGAAGACCTTGCATTGCACGCTCTAGAAGAGTTGAAGGAAGACACAGTTTTACAACATGTGGAATGGGTAACTCGGAGAGGACAACATGAATTGTGGAAAATTGGTCTCAAAGGATAAACTCCAAGGAAATAAAAGTGGTATGAGAGGAACTATATTGCTAGCAAATTCCCTCATCTATCCTTGACATATTTTGGGGACTAAAAGACTCCCAATGGGGATACCTAATTTGAATCGGATCTGAACAAGAACAATTGGCTATCAATACATGCTCTAGGATGATCATCATGGGAAATGTTTGAGGCTATAGATGATGAGGGTGATCAACTTGTTAGCGTGAAGGGACCCATGCCATCATGATTGATGTCTACCCTTGTATTCAATGTAGTCTTAATTCGTCAACATATGAGATATGAAGTCAGGAAATATATTTTTTGTACATAAAGAAATGATGCATTAAGAAAATATGAGAGTTTCATGAGACCTTTTCCCTCATGGGAGAAAAAAAACTAAAAAAAAAAAAAACAAAGAGAAAAAGGAGAAATGGATTGGAGAGAAATTGAAGTGTTGGTGACACTTGACCTTCCAACTATCCCCCCAGTTGACCCAATCTCCTATATCTTGTTTCCCCACAAGGGAAGAGGGGTTATTTTAATGTGAATGAAGTAGGAGGATTCCCAAATTTCACTAAGGAGCATAGAGATGAGCCAGAGAGCCTGTAATTTGCCCATTGATGCACAATAAAAAGCCTGGTCGAAGACAATTAAATGTTGGTTTTCCCATTTGAGTTTCTAGAGTAAATTCTGAGTTTTATGTGTGATTTTATTATTATGTAGATTTCATTGTCTATGAGTGGAAATGGTGTGCACTATAATTTAATGGTTGTTTGTGTATTATTTTAGTAAATAGAACTCCATGTCAGTTGTGATTTGAGTTCATTTTCCATGGATACGGTCCCCATGGGCCAGTAAGACAGTCCAACAACTCTTTAGCCATGCCTGTACATCCATTTTAAAGTTGGAAATCGATGGCTCTCCTTCTAGAGTTGTTTCTAATTATTTGGAAGTTGCTAATTTAATTTTAAGGGGCGCTGGGGGGATTTCTCTCACTCATGTAGTTGAATTTGTTGTTGTCTGGTGTCTACACTTTTCTCACGGGACATACATAACGTTCTCATCATTTTTTTGCATATTCCTTTTCCCATAGGCCGTATAAATACCATACTATGCATTATAGTGTTGTTTGGGTATTTATTCTTTGCCCATGACCCATATACAACGTTTTCCTTCATTGCTAGTTACCCAATTTTCCCTTCGGATGTTTTTCTACATTTTCAATTAGCTAATTCACCCTTTAGATGTTTTAATTCATTGTTGGTTACCCAATTTTCCCTATGAGAATTTATCTCCATTGTTGGTCAACCCAACTCATCTGTTAATCATTTTGCTTCACTATCAATTGAATCATTCCATTGGGTTGTTTTTCCCCTTCTTTATTTGGATGACTTCACTTGCTAGTCGATTATAATATCTCTCTGGTTAATTGGGCTTTCTCTTGGTTGATTCATCTTCCTTGATTGATTGGACATGCATATGGTCGACTTTCCCTTTTCCTAGTAGATTAGCCCATTCCTTAGTTGACTTTTTTATCGTTTGGTCGACTCGACTATTGGGTAGTCGACTAGTCTATTGTTTTCTCAACTTGTCTATTGGATGGTCAATTGGTCTATTGGCTAGTCGACTTGAATATTGGCTTGTATGGTTGAGTTATCTTCAACTAGTGAGAGCTAAGGAACTATAAAGTTATTTGTTGGTGGACAAAGGAGTGTATTCATTTGATTGATGTGTGAATTTAAGTAGCTACACCTTGGTATCGAATTAATAGTCCATCTCACAAGCTTTTCCATTCAAGATTATACTTGTATTGCAGAGGACTCTGTGATGGTGAAATGGATAGGCTATAAACCTTCCCTTTACAGATAAGTGTTAGTCAACAAATAATGATATGGATTATGTAAAAAACAAAATCAAAGCATAAATATAAATGGAAACACATAGAGATATTGCATAGAGAACAACAATATAATAAAACCTTAACTCTATGATAGGGTCCTAACCTCCCTAACCCCTCAAGTAGATAGAATAATATGTTTTTCAATGTAATGAAGGTCGTCATTAGTTAATAAGGCCCATGTAACAATGTGAACACAACTAATGTAGGAAAATTTACTAGAAGGTTCCGCCTCTAGAAGATTATTCCTCTAGAATGTTCTTAAGAAGATAAAAGAAATATATATAGAGGTAGAAAGAATTGAAAATCTTGTCTTGTTGAATCATTTTTACTTGAGCTCTTCTCTGCTGGAGGTTTCCCCCTTGAAGAGGCAAGTGAACATTGTTCTCAGAATAATAAAGGTATCATTTTTTGGATCCATATTGTCATTGTGCTTATTGTTCCATTTCTTTCTGCTAACTATTGTGATAATAATTATTTTATTTCTCTGCGTATTTCCTTATGGTACCTTACAAGTGGTATCATATCTCTTTCCTTTATAGATTTTTAGAAAAAATTTCAGGCTAGGACGTGTTTTGGCCTCTATAAAGCATAGTGATCTATTGTTAAGCGGGTAAAACTGTAGTTGGGGAAGAATACACGCAAGAACTACACATGGTTTCACCTTGTTGGAAACTCATGTAACCCATTGTTGGTATAGGTTGTGTGTTATATTGTTTGCATGTGTGTGTGTGTGTGGTGGGGGTTGCGTCGTATTTGGCGATCCTCCCCGGACAGTGGTGTATGTTTTCATCGGGAACTGCTAGAGGGGGTGTCACAGGGGGGCCTAGGATTTCCCCCCCTTGCTTAAGTGAAGCCTTTGGCTTCGAGGAAATGCCTCGAAATTATTTTTTGGGGAAGTTTTCGCTATTTTTAGTGATTTTCTAAACTAATCAGAGATTAAGGGATTAGGTTTTAGTCGTCGTGGAATACCTAAAATATTGTGTGTGTGTGTGTGTGTTTTCATTGGAATAACTCCTGGGAAACCCACTAGGTCCTTCCCCTCATTTCAAGAATGGTACTCAGGGTAAGCCAAATTTTGTAGAAAGTTGAGGTTTTTTCGATAGTGTGCTCATTTAAGAACTCAACATATCACTTGCGGGGATTGAAATTGGGTAGGAGGGGAAAAACCCCTCAGCACAAACCACTCGGGCTAAACCCAATTGACCTAAAATATTGTATATATTATATTATGAATTGTGAAATTAATACAATGAAGAGTTGAGAGGTGTGGCACCAAGGAAGGATATTTTTCTCCTAATTAAGGGTTTTCAACATAAATCTTTGTGTACTATGTGTATGAGCCATTGATTAATTTTTGTTTTGCTTGCAACTTTGTATGCACAATTTTACTTCAAAGGATTAAAACTTACAGTTGGTACCCCTTCAAGTGGTATTGCATCAAACAACACTTATACACGGGATTTCACTTCCACGTAGCATCAGGTATAATGGGAGTCCTATAGGTATCCTGAAACCAGTCATAGCTCAACCATTTTACCACCTCACTGCTATAGTACTGGCACCGAGAACAACACTTGGGAAGAATACTCTTGTGTATCTGGGTAATCGATTAGTACGACTAGGGGTATGGTTATCCCTCGTTAGTTAGATCCCTTGGATATTGGGTTGATTACTATTGTTGGAACCACAAGTATATAAGAGAGATATAGCACAGAGCACTCCCTTGTCTTTAGGAACCGGGCCTCAAAACCATAACCCTTGTTGTTAGACTAGAACAAAACATAAATGGTGTTGAAATTTTTCTAGTGTGGGAAACCATGTTTCCTGCATCCAGGTTGCAAAATTCCTACACAATATTCAATATTAAGAATTTAGAAAGAAGTATAACTCCACAGGAGTAAAGAAAAAAAGAAGAGAATAAGTGGTCCTACTAGCACCCCTATTTCGACACCCGTATTTGGGACCTATCTCAATAGATTCCTCTCTTTGCATTGATCATAGTGGTACCCCTCTTTCCTAAGCCTTTTTTTTGTGGACTCACCCACCCTACCCCGCACCATTATTTGGGACCTATCTCACTTGATTCCTTACATCGTGTTGATTGCATTGGTATCCCTTATTCATAAGCCATTTTTTGTGGACCCACCTGCCCCCTTACTTCCTACCTATCTCCTCGGACAAAAACCTTCAACCAAGACTTTGGAAACAAATTGCCTTCCCTAGATAACTCCTTTTAAAAAATTCATAACGAATTTGCAATAGCTCAAACTTAGTCCAATAAAAATTTCTCCCAAGTTAATTCCAACATTGCTACCATTGATTCCAAGCTCACAAATATTAACATCCTCTTTGACCAGCTTAAATATCTGATAACACTTGTTCATAAAATTAAGGGCCCTACCTCCTTGACACAACCTTCCCACCAAGAGGGAATTGAATCATCACATTCCTTGTATTTTCATTCTAACTCATTTGCTCGTGATTTGCGTCTTCCTAAAGTTTAGGTGAATAAATTTTATGGCTCATACTCCACCGTCTTGGTCACTCAAATGGAACATTATTTCTCATTGCATGGCATCACTGACGACTTAATAAAACTTTGTGTTGGTTTCCTCTACTTAGATCGAGAACACTGGCAGTGGTGGCAAGGGAATAAAAATTCCCACAGAGGTTATATTGCTTGGACCCAATTTGTTGTTGAACTTTATGAACATTTTGACACAGACACTCATCATTTGGACCATTTGACCAAGCTTAAACAGTTAGGAATAGTTGAAGACTACATCATTGTTTTTTATAAATTGACCTTCCTAACTAAATGCATGTTGGACACCTTCTTCCATGAATTCTTTATTAGTGGCCTCAAGGATGACATCCAAGCTCATGTCCTAATGGATATCCCTTATACCTAGCTTGAAGCCACTCGCCACTCACCGAGCCAAGGAAGCACAATAGGTGGTCACTACTCAAATAAAAAAATCCATCCTTTATTCCACATTCCCGCCCCACCAATCCATCCCATCCTTCCCCTCTTCTTAAGGTTTATAAATTAACCAGGGTGGAAATGGATAAACTCCAACTTAAGGGTCTTTGTTACAATTGTGATGAAAAATACTTTTTTTGGCACAAATGTAAGAAGAAAAATCCCTTTTTGGAAATTTCTAAGGACATTTTTGAAGATGAAGGCGATATTTCCTCTCCCGAATTGTTTCCCCAACCGATGATACCATCCCCCCCTCTGATCCACCCAAGGTTGAACCTCTCATCTCTTTGCATCTTTCACTAGTATCTCAGCTCCACAAATCCTTAAGTTAATTAGTTATATCAAGCATCAAAAATTCATTATCCTCATTGACAATGGCAACATCCATAATTTTATTCATTACCAAATTTCTCAAGAGACCCATTGCTAAATCCATGTAGTGAATAACTTTCAAATCACAATTGCTAATGGAAGTTCCATGAAATGTGGAGGTCGTTGTGAAAATGTGTGCCTGAAAATTGGTGATTATAATTTGAAATCCCACATGTTCACTATTGAAATGGGAGGTTGCGACATTGTTCCAGGTGTTGAAAGGTTACGCATTCTAGGCCCCATCACCATGGACTTCAAGGAATTATACATGAGCTTCCAATAGGATGGGAATTTCTACATGTTCCAAGGAATCACGACATGTTCCCCTAAGATTGTAAGTTCACACTGAATGGAAAAAATCCTCAAAAAGGGTCATTTTGGCATTATTTCCTAGTTCCATGCCATTCAAGCAATTGAGACTCCCTCCCCCACTGTTTATCCTGACATGCAGTTTATCCTATCCAAGCACCACTCCATATTTGAAAAATCCCAAGGACTCCCACCCTCCCATTGTCCCCATGATCATTCCATCCCAATTATCCTTGGTAGTCTTCCTCCCAATGTTAGCTCCCTTATCGCCACCCATTTGCTTAGAAAAATGAGATTGTGAAAATTGTTCAGGAGTTGTTATCCGTGAGTGTCATCTTCTCTAGTACAAGCCCTTATTCATCTCCCATGGTCATGGTACTCAAGAAAGAATGTACTTGGCGCATGTGCCCTAATTTTCAAGATCTCATCAAAATTACCATCAAAGATAAATTTCACATTCCCATCATTGATGACCTTTTGGATGAACTGAATGGTGCTTAATTCTTTACCAAACTTGATCTTCGTTTTTTCTACCACCAGATACACATGAAGGAGGTTGATATTTCCAATAGTACCTTTCATACTCATGAAGGCCATTATGAGTTATTGGTCATGCCCTTCGGCCTATGCAATGCACCCTCCACTTTCCAAAGTCTCATGAATCATGTCTGCCAACCCTTCCTCCATCATTTTGTACTGCTCTTCTTTGATGATATTCTCATTTATGATCAAACTTGGCAAGCCCATCTTTCCCATATGGATCATGTCTTACACTTACTTTCTTAACATCAACTCTTTCTCAAATTATCCAAATTTTCCTTTGGCGCTTTCGAAGTAGAATACTAGGGACATATTGTTGGTAAGGATGGTGTCCACGTGGATCCTAAGAAAATCGAAGCTATGAAGGATTGGCCCTGCGCTAGACTCTTAAAAGTTTGTGATGTTTCCTTGGTTTAACTAGATACTATTGAAAGTTCATCCAGAATTGTGGAAAAACTGTAGCTCCAGTCACTACCCTCCTTAAGAAAAATTATTTCAGTTGGAATGAGGCCACTGATCAATCCTTCCAAGATTTGAAAGAGGATATGTGTACGAATCCATTGTTGGATTTGACCGACTTCACTAAGACTTTTGTTTTGGAGTGTGATGCCTCTGGGAAAGGCATTGGGGAATTTCTCATGCAAGAAGGCAGACCATCGACCTTTACTAGTAAAGAACTCTCTAAGAGACACTTGGGAAAATCCACATATGAAAAGGAAATGTTGGCTATTTTGCATGTTGTGGATATCTAGTGTCTTTACTTGCTTGAGAAACACTTCCAAATTAAAATTGATCATTGTAGCCTCAAATTTTTGGAACAATGGATTTCATCCCCTGTGCAACATAATTGGTTGACCAAAATGTTTGTCTATGATTATGAGATCATTTACAAGAAGGGAAAATAGAATGTGGTTGTAAATGCTCTTTCCAAGAAATATGAAGAAGAAGAGTCCCTCTTTTCACTATCCTTCATTGTATTCGGTTGGTTGAAGGTAGTTCACCATGAATGGTTCCAAGATTCAAAATTTTTCTATCCCAATCCAACAACTGCAACAAGACAGTAATGCATCTCCAGGATGCACTTGGAAAAATGAGGAGCTTCGCTATAAAGGCCGCATGTATTTGAGAAAACAATCCCACTTTAAATCCAATGTGCTCTCTGAACACCGTGCTTTGGAAACAATAGGGCATTATAACTTTCATAAAACCTATGAACAGATCAAACGTTCCTTTTCTGGGAAGGAATGAATTAGGACACACACACTTTTTTGGCTAATGAGATACTTGTCAATGCAACAAGGGAGAAACAATAAAAAAAAAACAGGAACACTACAACATTGCCCTATTCCACATGCTATATGGACCGATATCTCTATGGACTTCCTCATTGGATTACCCAGATATGGAAATAAATCCATAATCATGGTTGTGGTTGATTTAATTTCAAAATATGTTCATTTTTGTGCCCTTCAACACCCATTTAAAGCTTCCATTGTGGCTCAATTTTCATGGACAATATATTCAAACTACATGGAATTCCCAAACCTATTGTCTCCGACCGTGATCAAATTTTCACAAGCAAATTCTGGAAAGTATTATTCATGCTCTAGGGAACCCCTTTGCATCTCAACACTGCCTATCATCCCTAGATTGATGGTCAAACCGAAGTTGTCAACAAGTTCTTGGAAGCATATTTGTGGTGCTTCGCGTCTGAACGACATTCTCAATGGGTTCAATGGTTACCACTCATTGAATGGTGGTAGAATACAACTTACCATGGTGCCACTTGTATGACTCCTTTTGAGGCGGTCTATGGTCAAACACCACCCTTCATATTATCTTACCTTACCAGTGTCTCCAAGGTTCAGGAGGTGGACACAACCATTACCGTTCGAGTTGACATTCTACGCACCCTTAAAGATAATTTGGTGATGGCTCATAATCGAATGAAGCAACAAGCTGATCAATGTCATTCCAAACATAATTTTGTTGAAGGGGATTGGGCATTTCTTCATCTACAACCATATAAGCAAACCTACCTCAAATCAGATCACTGCCAGCAAATTTCTCCAAAGTTGTATGGTCCTTATACAATCATCAAGTTCATAGGGCCCATGGCTTACAATTTATCCCTTCCTAGTCACTCTAAGATCCATCCAGTTTTTCATGTCTCTTGCTTAATGAAAGCGATTGGAACCAAGTGAAAGATTCAAACTAGTATCCCTGAATTGGACGAAGAATGTTCCATTTGGTTGCATCCACAAGTAGTCATGGCTCAATGTGAGTGTTGTCTCTGTCATCGCACAATTCAAGAAGTTTTAATATAGTGGAAGGATACACAACCTGAGGATGCCACAGGGGATCCAACCACCATTCTGTAGAAATTCCCACATCTCAAGCCTTGAGGAAAAGGATTTTCTTTAAGGGGGAGGGCATGTTAGGGTCCTAACCTCCTCAACCCCTCAAGTATATAGAATAATATGTTTATTTGTTTAATAAAGACCCTTATTAGTAAATAAGGTCTATGTAATATTGTGAAAACAACTAATGTAGGAAGACTTACTAGAAGGTTATGCCTCTAGAATTCTATTCCTCTATAATATTCTCAAGAAGATAGAAGTAGTGTATACAGAGGTAGAAAGCACTAAAAAACTTGTATTGTTGAATCATTTTTACTCGAGCTCTGCTTTGCTGGAGTTTTCCCCCTCAAAGAGGCAAGTGAACATTGTTCTTAGAATAATAAAGGTATCGTATTTTGGATCCATATTGTCATTGTGCTTATTGTTCTGTTTATTTCTGCTAACTATTTTGATAATACTTGTGTTATTGCTCTACATATTTCCTTTTAGTACCTTACGTTCTATTAATGAATGAAATGGAAAAAAGACTATAAAATGCAAAGCAATAAAAAAATATCTAGAATAATGGTAGCTTATCTTCGAGAAGAGATGTGTTGGTTACATTTTTTTGCAAGAATACATTACGATAGGTCAATACCACATTTTTAACATAAAGTAGGAATCCATAAGAATAAAAAACTCTAAATATACAAACCTTAACCCTAGGAGATGATGTGAAAAAAGGAATGCAGGCCTCGAAGAGGCTAGTTGATATGTTGACTTTTCAAGGCATCAAATTTCGCATAACATTTTGTTTAGGGTGTTTCTTGGCCCACTACAAAGATTAATCCATGCTTTATGTTTTTTTTCATGGCTTGTGTTAACTACAAAAAACACAAGGGAAATTCCTGAAAAAAACCCCCAAGGTTCAAGACCTAAAAAAATGTAGTAGCATTACCAAAATGTGGAACCATTTTGAGTCAATGGAATAGGTGGGTGGCCACTAATATCCACCTAGATTAATCACCCCCCCATAGGAATAAATGGTCCCCATTTATAAAGTTCCTCCATCAAATGAGGAAACTTCTCTTGAATTTGACCCTTGTTTAGCCACTTTCCCTAGTGAAGGAGTTGATTTTCTTCAACAACCTGATAGAGTTGGATATTCTACTGGTGGGAGCTCTTCATATTGGTGTCCATGAATTTATTGTAGCCTCTTCAATTCAATCATGATTGAGTTTTGTAAATTCCAATTTCTCGACCACCTCTAAGGTGTCCAAGAGAGGCGAAAAATATGGTCAAAGTAGCTCCACATTAAATACAAGGTACAAGACAAGGAAATGGTGAATAATTAATTCAAAATCATTCTCACCCACTACATTGGTGATAGTGTAAGGACCATATTGGAGTGGGAAAATATTCTAATGGGGTCCTATGAGGCACTCTTCTTGCAAATGCAACCATTCCTTATCTCCCACCTAGAACTTGTGTGGAACTTGTCGTTGATCGTGGTACCGCTTGTACTTGGCATTGTCTTTCTACAAAATATCATGAAATTGTTGTTGGATGTGTTATATATTTCCAATAAATTTTATTTCTCTATAAAATTTAGTTTTAGCATAGGAGGATTCATCATGTGTAGATGCAATGGGTAGAGCTATATCAACTAGGGCCAATGGTTGGAACACAATCACACATCAAAATGGTTGTGGCCAATAGAGCTATGGAGGGATTTGTTGTAGCTATGTTGAACATAAGGTAGTCTATCATCCCATGTGTATTAGATACAAATGTTTTAGATATTGAGCATCAATATCCAAAAGGATTCAATTCCAGGAGAATAGGAGAGTAAGCATGCAAATCTACCACATAATTCATAAAAGTAACATTGATGAAAGCACATAAATAAAATACATCACACAATATAAGAGAGAGTTGGAGAAGAAGGATTGTATTAATATAAAACCATTACATGCAATGAGACCAATTTTAGGACCTCTCCTTCCCCATAACATAATCCTTCTATTGACGATAGTCCCACACAAAGGAGTACATCTCCTTGTCATAGATGGGGTAATTGCAAACCGCATAGGAGAGTGTCTCATTATGATAGGCCACCAGATGTCCATGTTGAGTGAGGACTTCACCAAGAACATTGTCTAAAGAATCTATCTCAATATTAAAGGCCTATTTTAGGTCTGGTAGAGTGAGTACTAGTGCCAACCAAAGGAGGTGTTTTAGATCCTCAAATGATTTATGTTGTGATTCAGACCAAACAAAATTGGCTTTGGCTCCACCCTTGGTCACTTGGCTTAGGGGCCAAGCAATATGAGATAACCCCGACATGAACCTGCAATATAAGTTAGTGAGTCCCAATAAACTACAGAGCTTGGTTAGAGTTTTCAGACCAACTAATCGTGAATGACTTGGATCTTGGATAGATTTATAATCACACCATGTTCATCAATGGTGTATCCTAGATATTGAATTCTTTGGATGTCAAATGAGCATTTCTCCAAAATGGCATATAACTTGTGATGTCGCAAGGTGTTGAAGACCTATTGAATGTGCTAAAAAAAAATTCTCCAAGTTTTATTTAAGATGAGGATATCATCCAAATATACAACTGCAAAATAAGTTTTGAACAACCACAAGATATCATCCATCATCCTCATGAACATTGTCAGAGCATTAGTCAAGACAAAAGGATTGATCAACCAATTGAAAATGATTTATTTAGACTCGAATGTGGTCTTCCATACATTAGTATGATCAATTGGTACTTGGTGATAGTATGAATTTGGATCAATTTTACCAAAAAACTTGTAACCCTTTCACTAATCAAGAAGATCACTAATATAGGGAATTGGATACCGGTTTTATACTACGATTTTGTTCAAAAAATTGTAATCAATATAAAGTGGCCATGTCCCATCCTTCTTCTGAACTAGTGCAATTGGGCTCCCACAAGGTTATGAGCTTGTTTAAATGTGGCCCTTTTGGATGAGCTCTTAAATTTAGTGTTTTATTTCTTCATTCTCTAAAAGAGAGTGTTTGTAAACATGGTCATTAGGTAAATGAGCACCAAGTATTAAATCAATCGAATGCTTGACCTACTGATGCAAAGGCACCCCTACAACGGAAGTGAAGATATATTTGTATTCTTCCACTTTCTTATGTTATGTAAAGAGACCCTATGCAGAGGTCATGGTGGTCATAGCAATATTTCATTCACTTTTCGATTGAACCATGGAGACTCAAGAGGACAAATCTTTTGATATGAGAGATTACATTGTTGTGTTGCTTTGTTGAGATAAAGGGGATTGTGGTAGTCAAAAATACCTCTGATAACCTACAGAGTTGACCTCCCAAAGAAACAATGACATTACAAGGCCTAGACTCATAAACAACACGACGCTTCCACATATGAGGTGTTGCTAGCTGATATATGTCATTTTGATTTCTTTATTTTTCAATGCATTCAAGATATATTATAACATGTGCATTGACAAGTTGGTTTGCTTATATAAATTTCCTCTTCTTGCATGCCTAGCATTGTGTGCATATTAGTCTTCTTTGATACAACATCCCATGATTATTAATGGCTCTAACTTGTTTGAAGGTGTTATGCAATGCAACTTGGATTGTTTCTCAATGCTAAATGTTACAATCATGGGTTTTAGGTCAAGTTGA
>ML803583.1:116414-131835 GCA_009831015.1 Picea engelmannii | reverse complement strand
ACGATCAATATATTTAAGTTAAAACAATGTAATAGTGGAGGCGGAAAGGGTTAGGGCTTAGCCCCAGCCCATGGTTTCAACTGTGGTTATTACACTCCCATACGACCCGGCACTTGATGGATAGGGATTAGCCCATGGATCTGGCGGATCCCATGTGACCCAGACCCAATCCAAACAGGGTGTGTGTGCGAGTAAGTTGTTAGCCCCGGTCCTATGCCTACACCGAAGACCAGGAGCCAGGGACAGGGGGCTAGCACATAATGGAAGGAGCACCTGGCCACATGGTCGTCCACCATATGACCAAGGGCGTGCAAAGCTTGGGGGCTACGCCCATATTTTTATGCAAAGTGGTTTTTATGCTATAGTTTGGATTTTTTATTGATATTATTCCTGTATTAATGTATTTTGTCCATTTTTGGGAGATATTGGGCATTTTTGGAGGCCAAATTTTGGGAGGAAGTTGGGGATGGATAACCAACTTCAGATCTATAAAAACCAGGCCTGTTTGAGGCCATGGAGGACATTCAAAGAAGAGTTATGCTGAAGGGAAGCCAAGCCAAATCCATTTTTATGCAGGGAAGCTATTGAGGAGCAGGCGCTTACGGGCCATTTCTGGGAGCTCCGTTCATCCATTTTGCATGTCGTTTCTTTTGCTGGGTTATAGACATATGGAAGAATATGACCAAATCAGTTTTGTAGCCAATTGGCACTACTGTGATGTAATTTTGATCTTTTGAACATAAATAAAGAAGCCTCCCCCACAGAGATAAAGGTCCGGAGACGTAGGCAACATTGTGTCGAACTCCGTTATCAATTCTCTTTCTATGGTTTGCTGTTTATTATTTCATTTCAGATATGCATATGTGTATACGGCTATCATAATTCCTCTCTTTTCCTCATTCTTTCATTAAGCTTCTCAATTGGATAATTAACGCATGCAATTAAAAACTCAACCATAGTCATTAAAAGATCTTGACAGATCAAGCGATATCTTTCGCATACAAAGCCCATTTGACGAAGTAAATATATGGCCAGAATCAGGAAAAAGAGACGGACGCAATTGCATTGGTTTCGTCAGATTCTAAGGATTTTCATTCTTGAGCCTTTTTTAGCCCTGTCAGGCTCCTGGA
Source organism: Picea engelmannii (assembly GCA_009831015.1). Classification (NCBI taxonomy): domain Eukaryota; kingdom Viridiplantae; phylum Streptophyta; class Pinopsida; order Pinales; family Pinaceae; genus Picea; species Picea engelmannii. The sequence goes on along the minus strand of ML803583.1, from coordinate 130,705 downwards.
TCTGATTCTGGATCAACTATGCTCCAGATTCAATACAACATTGTTATCAAATTCGCAGTCAATTCCAAGCAGAGTTGGGTAGGGATTAGAATAATCTATAATCTTGATTACTTCAAAACCGTCTTTGTTTTTTACCCCATCAATGTTAACCTTGACCTTCTATGGAATTTGAATAGGGTAGATCCTATATTAATTTACTAGCCTGAGTTGAATGGGGGACCAAACAAGCTTTGGTTTTCCCATCAAATCCCATGGTTTGCATGGAGAGGTTCACAATTTTGAATTGTACATGTTCTAGTGTTGTGGATGTCTCACCACCTCCCAGAATAGACTCCAAATGCATTGTAATCTCTATGGATTTCGATTGAGTCATCACTTTTTACCATGTGAGCAGCAGGACCCAAATGTGAGGGAGGAGTCTAACTATAATCCATTCTCCGTGATGAATGTCCGGGATCTGAAACATGACTTTGTCCAATAGGATCTTTAATTGTTGGTCATAGTCCCACATGGTTTCTCCAACATGTTTCTTAATCTCCTTTATCTCAGTTATAAATTGTGACTCTAACGTAGGTTTCTAGAATTCTCTAAGGAGATATCTCTTTATCTCTATTAGGGACCTTTCATGTCATGTCGGCGCAATAGCTTTATACTTCATGTACCACGTTAGAGCTTTATCTTTGAATGTGGTCTCAAACTATACAATCTTAGACGCCTTGTATGTGACTTGCTTCACTAATTGTTTAGCTTCACATTTGAACCAATGTTGTTCTACATCATCTCTACCTATCTCATGAAATGCAGTAAGCCTAAAGGTCAAATCATGATTGGACATTTTCGAACTGGAATTTGATATTCCTGATTGATTGCTATTGGTTACTACTATTACTAAAAAATCTTGCAGAGTGTTGCTAACTTCAGTCTCAATTCTACTTGTATCTTCTACTTCTCTTGGTTCTGAACTTCCTTCTTCTACTTCTCTTTCCTCTACACTCTATTCTTCAGTTCTTTACTCTTAGTTAAAAATGCACAAGGATGATGGTTCAAAGAGGGGGTTCCTCCATACTATCTCATACTCTTCTATGATGGATCCAAAAGAGATTCCTGTCTTGAGCCACGTAAGACTCCTTCCAATAGCCAATATCTCTTCACTTTCTTAGAATGCACCTTCATCACTATATTCTTCGCTATTGTTGCTACCACTCCACATCTCATATTCCTCTTATTCAACTCTCTCTCTCACTAGCCAAGGGGATCTAACCTCTACAACTCAGTTATTATCTTCTTCAGTAACCTCTCTCCATACCTCTTATATGCCACATCTCTTTGACGACCTCTCTTCTCTCGTGCTTCTCTCTAGAACATATATTTTTCCCACACACCTTTCTGGCACAAATTCTCTTCTCTTGATCTTAGATCTTACTACTTGTTTGTCACCATTTTCTCTCCCTTTTTTACTGTTTATTCTAATTGCTTTCTCAACTTGGCTGTTCTCATGTAGCGCTCAACTCTTTTTCTTCTCTATTATTCTAGATCCATTCTCTCTTCACCTTATCTCCTCTTCTTCCCCCATCTTTTCATATCCCCCCCTCCATGCGGGGGGTTTACTTTTCCATCCTATTGGACTCCTTACACATCAACCCCTTCTCCATGAATAGTGTTTTGATCCAGAAACAAATTTCTTCTAATAACCTTTCTCTAGAGAGAGAGAGAGAGAGCGAGAAAGAGAATTGAATATATAAATATTCTTATGGTTAAAACATTTATGTGGTGTGTTACTTAGTATGAAGGAGATGTGTCATTCATTTTGTGCTCAACATTAAGTTGACAAGTAGAATTTAAAACAAAATATTAATAACAAAAATCTTATTTCAATGTGAACAATAAATAAAATAATTCCAAATTCTTCTTAAATAAAACATTTCAATATCAACTTTATATAGAATACCAACATTTTAATAATAATACAATATAAAATGCATTGACACATTAATGTTCAACTTTACTTTGAAAAACAATTTGATGCATTAATTTTTAACTATATATCAATATGCTAAAAGTGGAGGTGAATTACATTAAGCATTGATATGAAACACCCATAGAAAATAAAATACAAATAGAAATATGAGCAACCTCCCATATAATAAGAAACAAATAAAATAAATGTGATTAGAGTAAAAATAAAATACACAAATAAATTAGCCATAAATATTAAAAGAGAAATGTGAATATAATGAATGCAATATATAAATACATATTACTAAAGTTAAATATATGATGAACACTTACTATGTACGGATCATATAATGAGATATATTATCAAACTTGGTTTTGACTTTTTAAGCAATTACATGTTAATGTAATCAACGAAATCCATCTTAATTCCAAATCTATTAACAAATCCATAATTAAGAAAGATTTACACTAATTTTAAATTATCTATAATATTCACAAATATAAATTTCTTTTAATTATATATCTATTTTTTTCCTAATTTAAATACATTCATTTATAATTTATTAATGCAAAATAATAAGTAAAATATTTAAACTCCTCTTTCATATAAAATAATAATTAAACTCCTCTTTTATAAAATATATTATTGAGAGGTTTATTTTTACAATTAAAATTGGAAAGATATAGTAGTCTGTTCCAAACAATATTAAATAAATGAAATTAAAAATAAAAATAAAAATAAATTTGAAAAAATCAAGTCAAAGAATTTGATCCCTCTTTACTCTTTGTAAGATTTAATCCCAACCCTTTATAAAACCATAATTCGTAGGCCTAATGGTTAAGAACATGTGTTTCCTTTTAAGAAGTCACAGGTTCAAATCTAGAGGGGGGTAGGGTAGGGTAGGGTAGGGTATGTATACCTTAGTAGACTTTACCAGTGAAGGGCGAATGAAAAGGGACTTCCACTGCAGTTGTTTGATAAGAAAGTTAGTTTAGTTGTTTGATAAGAAAGTTTAGGAGTGGGCTAGTTTGATAAGAAAGTTTTGAATTTTCAGCTGATCTAAAAGTTTAATCGATTTTCTAAGTATTTGGGTTGGTTTAAAATGAGGCAAAACCCCTGAAATGTGGTTTTGAAATGAATAAAACTTTTATCCATACCAAAATCAAACTACCCCTGAAAATATAGTAGAATTCAGGCCCATTGTTTTACATGAAAAGAAAAAAGATTTCTCATAGTTAACGTAATTATCATTTAAAAAAAAAGTGAACGTGAACAGTTGCGCATACTTACGCCACTGCCGAAACCTTCAGTAAAAATTGAAACGTTATCAGTTATGTACTGGTTACGCCCCTGATTAAACCTTCAGTAATAATTGAAACGTTAATAGTCACCTGAGTTGAAGCAAGAGATGCCCTGAAACCTTGCAATACATCTTCCGGTATCACCGAATGAAAACGTCATCAGCGATGTACATAAAAGTCGCCTCTTATTTTATTTGAATAATACATTACCATGAATCTTCCATTATTAGTTAATAATATTTTGCATGAATATTCAACGCAAGAGACAGATTGATTGCATTCTTTTATTTCATTAGCCTTCGGGAGGAAGTCGACAACTATGCCAATCTCTGATTGCCAGACCATCTGTTGGTAAAGTTGGGTGATTATGACATTTCAGAATTGAGTGCATTTTCCTGTCTATAAATTAAATGTCTGATCATTTATTAATAGTATAGGCAATCAGAGTGAAGTAGCCCTGTAATAGTATAGTGTTGTGTGAGGTTTTGAAGATGGTTGTTGTGATTTCAAGCAGTGTTGAAGCATTCGTTGCCATTTTAGTTGTTTTGTTTGGGAGCATAGTTGTCAAACTCTTTAGAGAGTTGATATGGATTCCTTATGCACACCAGAAGGCCTATGCAGGCCAAGGGATAAGAGGTCGGCCTTACCGGATATTGTTTGGGAGCGTGCCAGAGTACACAGAGCTTCTCAGGGAGTCTCATGCACAACCTATACAGAATATTTCTCATGACATTGTTCCTAGAATGATGCCACACTTTCTTAAGTGGCGTCAGATATATGGTTCTCTCATTCTTTCATTCATTGGTTTTTCCTTCAAGGCTTGTTTTACTTTCAAATGTTGCATCAGCCTACTAGAGCAATGAATTTATGCTAGTTGTTTCGAATTCTGCAAGAGTGTCAACGTTGAAATCAATATCTGATTAGTATTTGACAATTGTTTCTATTCAGGAGACACGTTTTTGTATTGGTATGGAATCCAATCAATGCTATACATTTCAGAACCAGAGCTAATCAAGGAAGTTTTATCGAATAAATCGGGTCACTATGAGAAGCCGATCCCCCCGCCTCTTATATTGTTTTTGCTAGGTAGGGGACTGGTTTTAATAGATGGATTGACATGGGTGAAGCACAGGAAGATTGTGAGCCATGTCTTCGAAGTTGATAAACTCAAGGTTTGGATTCTTGTTATTTCTCTTAGGAAATGAACTATAACTGTTGTTATGTCTCTTGAGAAATGGATGTATAGAAAGACTGGATAAAGGATGAACAACTATAACAGTCTCTTGAGAAATGATGAACTGTAACTATTGTCAACTTATATGTCTAGGCCAGCTACCTGAGACAGGCGCGAAATAATGAAACTTAATAAGTACAGAGTTAAGCAATTTAAGAGGAAAAAAATCTATCAATTGTAGAGTATGTTACAATTTAAGAGGAAAAAGATTTATCAATTGTACAGTATGTTACTGACTTCAGTTATGTTCAAATGTTCCAATGACAGACAATGGTGAAGAAAATGGCTGCTTGCACTTCATCCATGCTGGAGAATTGGCAAGAGTTGGTGGCTCAAGCAGACTCTCATGGCAAAGAAATTGACGTTCATGTTGAATTTTCAACATTAACATCAGAGATCATATCTCACGCTGTATTTGGTAGCAGTTACAATGAAGGAAAAAAAGTATTTGAATTACAGAGAGAATTACAACAAATGGTTGCTAAAGTTGATCTATCTATCTTCATCCCAGGAATCCAGTAATTACAATATACTTATCTTTCAATTATATAGTTTTGCTGATAATTATAATTTTGTTTATGTTTTCTTTTAACATCCTTTGGGACTTGATGTTCTATAGGCTAATTCCATAGTCCATATATATTTTACTTATGTGTAAAGGTCTACTCAGTGCTATACATTGTTCATAGAGCTTCTACACAAACATAATGTATTAGAATACTTATAAGCATTGTGGACTTATAATGCTTTGAATTTTCGTAGATATATTCCTACAAGGAAGAACAGGTATGCATGGAAGATTGATAGAAGACTTAAAGAAATCCTGAATTCTATAATTCAAGCTAGGTTGGAGACCAAAACAACAACAGGAACAGATGTTGGCTATGGAAATGACCTTCTTGGAATCATGTTGGCTGCCAACCAAAAGGAATTGGGCGGGTCTCAAAGAAATCTAAGCATGAATGAAATCATGGACGAGTGCAAGACATTTTTCTTTGGCGGCCAAGAGTCTACTGCCAATCTATTAACTTGGGCAGTGTTCTTACTTGCAATAAACCCAGAATGGCAAGAAGTATTAAGGAAAGAAGTTCTTAGTGTTTGTGGCACACATATACCAGATGCAAACATGCTTAGCAGGATGAAATCGGTATGTATTCCATATGAAGTTTTTATATTTTGTTAAACCTTTTTTTTTAAATCATCATATATTTCATTAGGACTCCATATAAATGTACATCAATATTACTATAACATAGAACCATATATGTGGTCACACAAATCCCCCACTCTACATAATCAAGTAAAGCTAGTATGCTTGCTTTTTCTCCAATCTCAATTGTCTACATCTTTCTTAAAATTGTTCTTGTAGTTTAGACTCATATAATTTATTGGTTTTGATTTGTATACATAGTTTCAATATAAAAGATAAAACTTCTCTAAAGTTGAATAAACTATTTTCCTTATAAAAGGTTTGTTGAACACCACAATTTCCATAAGGATATGCCTTTCATTTGTATCGTATACCTCACACTATTGTGTGCATGTCCCATATTCCATTTGTCACCAAATAGATCACTTTTTCATTAAGAGAACCAACAAAGGAAAATAAAGGATAAATATAAGAAAAATTTACAACCAAAGGATAATGAATTTCTCTACTTAATTGTAACAATTCCAAAAATCACATAACAACTTCTAAAGAAAACCCAAAAATCACATAAACTCGTAACTTGGAAGTCTTTTCCATAGTACTTACTATAACTTTATAGTAGTAAGGATATGTTATACCATAATTTTAACCTATTCATTATGACATACATTAATATGTCATATTGTCCCCTATTTATTATGAACATTGATTGTTAAGTTTTAATAATTCTCAACGTTGTTAGTTGAGTAATCACTATGGTTTACCGAGTGTGGGTTCCCATTATTATCTATCTATCATTTATCCTAATAGTCAATGCGTATCTCCTTAGTATGCTACACTTTGAAAATGCTAATAGTCAATGCGTATCTCCTTAGTATGCCTATCTCTTTAGTTTGAAGATGCTAATAACAATTCTGTTAACAACAATTTTATTAATTGATTTTCAAATTATTTGATTGATTGATTAATGGTTTTATTTTATTTTATTTTAAATTTTAAATTAATCATATAATTTTTTTATTTTGGAAAAGATGCATTTTTTCTACTTTAAACATAATTATTTGTAACAAATTTTAAGCATCCATAGAATCAAAGAAAGTGCATTTTAGTGAATTATCATGTAGGATTCATTATATATGATTTCAATGTATTAAGTAGCTAGGTTTAGACTTTTTAGAGTCCATTGTCTACTTTGACTCTTGTTTGAAGAAACAAGATTAGGCACCTCTTTTGAGTTTTAGGAATCATACTTATTCAATTTAACGATGAATTTGATAAAGATTGGAGCCAACTATTGAAAAATATATGGCCTTTTATAAAATATAGAATTATCAATAAAATTTAATGTATTTTAAAGTCATTTTTTATTCTTTAATCTTTTTGAGCCATCTTCATGTGAATTTGGTAATTTTGATTTCAACAATACTAAGTAGGTATTACTAATTTAGTTGAGTATATGGTACTAGGACATTACCCTCTAAGGTATCTTTATATCCTTAAATTTATAAGGTTTGGATCCTATTAACCCAACAATCAACTTGGTAAGCTATGTTGGTATTTATATTTCAATTTGTTGATTATTTGTCATTTAAGTTGTGTTAATGATTTTTTTTTCTTTGGTTGCCAGATGACTATGGTGTTGAATGAAACTCTAAGGCTATATCCACCCGCCACTATGATAATAAGACATGCATGCAAAGAGATGAAGCTTGGCCAATTCTCTCTTCCGAAAGGTGCATCCTTGACCTTACCAATATTGGCAATGCAACACGATGAGAAGTTATGGGGTCCAGATGCAAAATTGTTTAATCCAGAGAGATTTGCAGAGGGTACTTCAAGGGCGGCCATTCACCCAAATGCATTCATTCCATTTTCCTTGGGTCCAAGAAATTGTGTTGGCCAGAATTTTTCCATGATGGAGGCCAAAACCGTCCTAGCTATGATTTTACAGAGATTTTCATTTAGTCTCTCTCCTCTTTACAAACATTCCCCCATTTATATTATTACTTTAGAACCTAAAAATGGCATGCCAATCATATTCAAGAATATTGTAGCATAAACACAATTATTCCTTCATGATATATCATTACTTCATGCTCATGTAGGAAACTAAGCCTCCAAGAGACATTTCATAGTTGCATGAAACTAAAGGAAAATATGAAAGAACATGTCCATGTTGGCATGCAATTTCTTTGCTTCGTGTTTTTATGTAATTGTTTATTGTTTTATTAATACTTAATCAGAGTCAATATCTATTAAATATCTATTATCCTTTATTATCCTTTTGTTGAGGATTTATTTCCATGTTCATAGTAAACATATGGTTTGTTCACAAATAAGCATTGGTGTTTCTTCTTAACTAAGATTGGTTCACATGTTACTCGTGAGATATTGGAAATTTGAAGAATTTTAGGTAATATATTGATTGAGTGGGTTGGCAATTTCAAAAAAATTGGGTATCATATTAATGGTTATTGACAATTTGAAGAATTGTGGGTATCACTTTGTTTCTTATTTTTGTGGATGATAGTAGAACAAATTAAAGTAAATTATAACAAAATTAAATTTTTCCTCAAAAATATTTAGAAGCAAACAATATTCTTTTAACATATTTCAATTTGAAATTAAATTCAATGGTTGAAAAGCCTTGAACTAAAGGGAATTAACTTTCTTAAAATCACTAAGAATCAACTTGGATGTAAAGATTTGAAGGGAGCTCATTATATCTCACTATAATGATTATTAATTGAAAATCAAATTCAACTTTTTCTTCAGAAACTCTAAACTAAGGGCAATTTACTTTCTTTAAATAATCAACTTGGATGTAAGAAGGCAAAGGTGTTGTAGAGTAACTTTTCTGCAAATAAACATTCACTGTCACTAAAGTTATTACAATCAGTGGCATACCATAGGATATATTGCTATGGTTTTCAACTAGATCCAATGTATACACAAACAATGCTAAGAGAGATGAGAAGGAGGATGAATTAATGTTCCTTTAGCACATATAATATAATTGCATGAAAAAAAATCTAATATAATACCTCAAGGGCTATTAGATCTATTGAAATTGAATAATAAATAGCATAACAATGATTACCATGGTGTTTGGAGGGGGAAAAGAACATAGATATATATTAATGAAAATAGTTACTACACATGATTTTTTTCCTTAAGTATTTTGCTACACTCCTAGCTCCACCTTCCTTGATCTCTCCCTAAGCCACTCCTTCTTGGTTGGAATAAGTGAGGAAATTCCATGTATCACAACAAGAATATGATGGATTCTCTCACCTAGGATTATGCTCTCTCTTGAGTTTATTCCCAACCCCTAAATCTCCATCTAATGATGAAAAAATGACTCTTCATCTCTTTTCACCAGCATGAGGACTATTGATAGGAGAAAATAGGTTCCCATTCCCTCAACTTCACCTCTCTCTACAAAATTGTAGAGAATCTTGGAGACAGGTTCAAGGTGAGTGAACTAGGAGAAAATAAATCGTCCACAGGTTCCATGATTAATAATGCATCATGGTCAACCCATCTATTGTTGATCTCCATGAACTCCAAATATAGAATATCAAGGGTGTGGTTGAGGGTTGTGTAAGGGTCACCAACAATTAGTTGTGACTTTTATATTAGGAGGATGCTATCGACTACCTTTCTTCCTAGGAAAGACAAGATCAATATCAAATATGGTGATTTATAAGAAATTATCTCATGATTTCAACATTAAAACACCATTTGGTTCTCTTCAAGGAATAGGGTGACAAAGACAAGTGTAATAGATGTCCCCTAATGTGTGAGGTTAGAAGAGGAACTGATGGTTGAAATACATTGCTAGTATACATAGCAACAAGTGGTATAAGGAAGGATATTTCATATCAAGGTGTTGGAATAATAATCAACAACAATACACATACAAAGAAAGGGACCAAGAATTACACTAAGAAACCCCCAAAGGGGAAAATATATATTACATCATAACATTCTCATGTGTACATTCTATTGTACAAATGGTCCCTTCATATAACCATAGGTGACTATAAATACTAAGTATTAATTATGTAATTAGATCACATCATATCCATAACCATCTCCATAATATATCCGTAAATATCTCAACTCAATCCATGAGATCCTCATCCCTAATATATCTCCTTATCCTCATCTTTCACTCATACATAAACATTAATATTGGTCTACTTCATTGCATTTCTGCAATTATATATTTTAGACATTATTCATAATTCATGTAAGTATGAATTATTCCTTCATACTCCCCCTTAGTGAATACTTGAGATTTTAATATGAAATCATCATCCTCAATTTGTTCAACTTGTCCTTTTAATTGGTCCATTTTTCATTTCCTTCTTTTGTGCTCTTCATATTCATGTTATATTCTCATAACTAGATCTTGTACCTACAAGATATAATTATCATGTGTGTTGAATTCCATACAAAAAAGTTGCGATCCACCATAATACATGGGTCATCAGCCATTGTATCCGTCAGTTCTCTAGAAAACGTTTTCTAGTACATGGTAAAGAAACAATTATTCATACCTGTATCTGTTAATCCCCTTCTATCATCATCAATCATCATCATGGGTATGCTTTGGATTACCCATACATCCTGGGTTTTAGTGGGTTACCCTCAACGATTACATTTTCCAAGTGGTTTTAGCTCACCACAAACCATTACATCAAGTGATTTTTGGTTTATCACAAACCTTTCTCTGTCATGAAAAGTGGTTTTAGTTTACCACAAACATACAACAAAAATTATGGGGATATACATGCCTCTTCATGGCCTACATCATCATTTCACTCACGTACATACAATTTTAATTTTTGTTTCAGGATAATCTATCATTTATATAAACATAGGACTAACATCTTTGTTTTTTCCATCATCAAAAAAACATTATCAAAGAGGATCTTCAAAATTTTAGGGATGTCATTCTATATGCAACTCAAATTATTTAACACATGGTACTACTTATTTACCTTGCTTTGTTTCCTTCTTGATTCTTATGTTGCACCAAACTCTCTTCCTTTTTCGTTGTTTCTCATCCATTGCATCAAATTTTGCTTCTTCTATTGTCATCTTGCTTGAGATATTCATCATGATATTATTCATGGGTAAAATCATGGAGGTGGGTAACACTTTCGTGACAATCCGATCTCAAAAATTTCGAAAAACATTGTTTCAACCGAACTAATAATATCATTCGGTTGAAAGCTACTTTTTTTGGCCAAACCCTGGAACGTCAAATCAAATGGTACACTGACAACACCCTTGATTTTCATGTAGAAATTTAGTCGAACGGATTTTTTCCATCCAACAATATGTTTTCGGTCGAAAGATATTAGGCCAAAAAATTCTTTCAAACGAAAGAATATTTCGACCGAACTATTCTTTCGGACGAACTATTATTTCGACGGAAAAATTGTTTATATATTAACCACACATCGTAATTGTAATGTTTTTCTCAGCTCTTCCTGATTGTGATAGTGAATGAGTGATTGTGTTGTGCTAGCACGTGAGCTTGGCATGAGCTTGTTGAACATGAGCTTGGAGCAAACTTCGTGTTGGCGAGTGATCCTGCGAGTAGTCAGGCAGGTCGAGCTTCAGGTAGCCCAAAACATTTAACTGTAATTCTTATTTTTTAAATTTAATTTACAAGTCGTATTTTTAATTTTTAATTTTAGTTGTAATTTTTAATTTTTTTTATTTTAATTGTAATTTTTATTTTTATTTATATTTTAAATTTTAATTTATATGGAGGCCCCTATAGCCAAGTCGTGGGCATGCCAACAGCTTGGCCATAGGGCTGGGCCCCCACGACCAAGTCATAGTCCACTAGACCGTGACTTGGCTGCGGGCGGGTAGCCCTGTGGCCAAGCCGTGGGCATGCCAACGGCTTGGCAATAGGGTTGGGCCCCCGTGGCCAAGTCACAATCCACTAGACTGTGACTTGGTCATGTGGGGCCAACCCTGTGGCCAAGTCGTGGGCACGCCAATGGCTTGGCCACAGCACTGGCCCTCGCAGCCAAGTCACAGTCCATTGTAACACCCAAATACAAATGCACAACATTCTCTCATAACCATGTAACTCAAGATTTTTCACAATTTCCCGTCTCGTATAAAACCAAACAACAAACACATGATGGGAAGACACCAACACGATTTTCATTTTTAGGCATATTTGACTCATCATTCAAAAAAATTTGAAATGTCAAAAATGTTTTCAAATCTTGATATCATCTTTCCAAATTAATTGTGCCTGGTATATTAACAGTTTTCCACTTAAGCTAATTAATTTGAAATGTTTCAACTAATTTCTTAATTTATTATTAATCTGCAGTTAGTTGAACTAAATCAGCTGAAAATAGATAAGATATGAGTAACTATTTAATCAATTTGTGTAACTCTTTGATGAACTTGTGATTAGTTTGTGTAATTGTTCAAAATATAAATCTGTTTATATATTAACAGTTTGTGATTAGTTTGTGATTAAAATATAACACATATGTTGATATGTTATAAACAGTTTGTGTTAATAAAATATATTAACACATAATATATTTTATTATTTGTTAATAAATTAACACATAATATTTTGTGTTAACAAAATATATTATGTTATGTTACATAACATAAATCAGCTAAAAATAGATATAGATATGAGTAGTTTGATCAGTTTGTGTAACTGTTTGATGAACTTGTGATTAGTTTGTGTAATTGTTCAAAAGATTACATTCTGATTATAAAAATGTTATAAAATTATGTGCATAAATTTGTTATATAGTTTGGTACAGGTAGAAGAAATCTTTATGTTTATTTCAAATTTGTTAATATTTGTACATAAAACTATGATACAATTCTATGCATAAATGTGTTATATAGTTTGGTACAGGTAGAATAATTTATGTTTATTTCAAATTTGTTAATATTTGTACATTTCGATTATAAAAGTGTTATAAAATTATGTGCATAAATGTGTTATATAGTTTGGTACAGATAGAATAAATCTTTATGTTTATTTCAAATTTGTTAATATTTGTACATTTTGATTATAAAAGTGTTATGAAATTATGTGCATAAATGTGTTATATAGTTTAGTACATGTAGAAGAAATCATTATGTTTATATTTATGTTTATTTTAAATTTGTTAAAATTAGTATTTAGATTTTAGATTTGGTATGTGCTCATTTGTTTTTGTCCAGTTTTCATTCTTTCGGTTATATTCAAATATTATGGGATGAACATCATCTTAATCTTTTTAATAAATTATATTTCTTGTAAATATAAATATGTTCTTCTATTTCTTAAAATATAAAATTGTTCATATATTTACAAATAAATCTACACACACACACACATAAAATGGAAAAAATTTAAAACATAGATTTTTACATTTTTTTTTAACAAATTTAAAAATAAAATAGGAAGACAATTTAAAAATTATATGTTTATATGTTCAAATTATAAGTGCACAAACAATAAATTTATAAACAATATGGAATTACTTGAAAATGAGAATTTGATATGGACATTAATAAATAATTTATAAACAATATGGATTTAGTTAATTTGATGTAGACATTGAACAATCAAATATTAAGTTTTTAAATTTGATATAGACATTTAACAATCAAATATTAAGAATAGAGTAAGCATTTAAGTGATTATTTTGTGCCTGAGCAGTCGACCAGGAGCCGAATCTATTGTCTTTCACTTTGGTATTAAAGACTTAGATTCAAATGCCATGATTTTATGTGCATAGATAATCTCTTATTAAAATTGGTTGTGACTTGGCTGCATGGGCCAACCCTGTGGCCAAGCCATGGGTACGCCCATGTCTTGGCCCCTTGCGACCAAGTCAGAGTCATTTCAATTAATTTTTTAAATTTGATATAGACATTTAACAATCAAATATTAAGAATAGAGTAAGCATTTAAGTTATTAGTCTCTGAGCAGTCGGCTAGGAGCCGAATCTATTGTCTTTCACTATGGTGTTAAAGACTTAGATTCAAATGTCCTGCTTTTCTATGCATAGATAATCTCTTATTAAAATTGGTTGTGACTTGGCCGCGGGGGCCAACCCCATGGCCAAGCCATGGGTATGCCCATGGATTGGACACATGGTTGGCCCCCCGCGACCAAGTCACAGTCATTTCAAACGTTTTGTATTTCATAAAAATTTCAAAATGTCCAAGTTTTAATTTCAAACGTTTTTTATTTTATAAAAATTTCAAATCTTTAGGAATTCAATTTATAAATCCATTTTTACATATATAATATTAGATTATCATAAGTTATAAATATTATTTTATAGATTGTTGATTCGGGAATTCCTTGTTGTACATTATTGTCTATCTTATAATTTGTAAAGGAATATTTGTGAAATATACATACAATGGAAAATATTTAAAACATATATGTGTAATTTGCTTTTAATAAATTTAAAAATAAAATAGGAAGACAATTTAAAAATTGCTTGTTTATATGTTCAAATTATACACACAAACAATAAATTTATAAACAATATGGATTTACTTAAAAATGGGAATTTGATATATAGACATTAATAAATAATTTATAAACAATATGGATTTAGTTAATTTGATATAGACATTTAA
>ML803583.1:96019-116061 GCA_009831015.1 Picea engelmannii | reverse complement strand
GTGTTAAAGACTTAGATTCAAATGCCCTACTTTTATGTGCATAGATAATCTCTTATTAAAATTGGTTGTGACTTGGTCGTGGGGGGCCAGCCCTATGGCCAAGTCATGAGCACGCCCACGGCTTGGCCACATGGTTGGCTCCTCATGGCCAACTCACAGTCATTTCAAACTTTTTGTATTTTATAAATCCATTTTTACATAAATCCGTTTTTACATATGTAATATTAGAGTATCGTAAGTTTCTTACAATGCCTTGTTTACCATTAATTTATATTAACTCTTTAATAAGTTATGTTGTTTTCAATCTTTTTGCACTTGATGCTACAAAACATTGGTTGTAGGTTTTTAATTTAATGTGAATCTAGATTATAAAATGTATTCAAAATATTTTGATGATATTAAATATTGGTTGTATGGTTTTAATAATGCAAGTATATTATAAAGTTTATTCAAACTATTGAGACATTGAAGGAGTCCTACACATGAAATGATGTCATTATTAGATGGGATTCTCATATTATAAATAAAATCCATGGGATCCCTTGATCTATAACACCTTGAATACCATTGCACCACTTCTCAACAAGTGAATGCATATGGTATCTTTGTTGTGTGTACAAGGATAAATTTCCCTCAATCCCTTAAACACCTTGCATTTACGAATGCCAATTTTCCCAAGGAGACAATACCTTTGATTGAAGGAGTCCTACACATGAAATGATGTCCTTATTAGATGGGATTCTCATATTATAAATAAAATCCATGGGATCCCTTGATGTATAACACCTTGAATACCATTTCACCACTTGTTAACAAGTGAAGTCATATGGTATGTTTGTTGCATGTACAAGGATAAAATTCCCTCAATCCCTTAGACACCTTGCATTTACGAATGTCAATCTTCCCAAGGAGACAACACCTTTGCTTGTTGATGCAAGGAAAATAACATGGAATGTATTTCATCCAACCACACTACTTTGGGCATGGATGGCCCTATATTGGATTTGATTCCCAGATATATGCTCCCTTAGTTGAGGCCTCATGTTGGCCCTTGGTTAAGGAAGGAAGCGAAGAACAAGGAAAGAAAGGTAAAAAGTGAGCTTCATGGGAGACACAATAATTGTTATTGATTCGAGGTGAGCAAAAGAGCAGGAAGGATGAAGCGAAGTACCGAAAAGAAAGTCATTGGATAAGAAGATCAGGGATGACAAATCAAAAAGGAAGAAGGATCATGGAGAACTCATCAAGTAGAGAAAGCCATCATTGGATGCTTTGGAGCACCGCAAGATGAAGAAGGAAAGACAAGCTGGCGAAGCCCTAAAAAAGAGGGTCAAGTTGACCTAGGATTTTAGACACCTAGGGTTTTGGTAATTAGGGTTTTGACATCTAGGTTTTGACTTGAGAATATTGGTGAGGGATTGTAATATATAGATAGAGGATGAAAGGACCTAGGTCAGGTCGGTACTAGAGTTGGGTATTGATATTGAGTGTTGAGAGATTATTGTACTATGAGAGAGAGAGGAGTGATGAGAGTGAGAGCCTTCTGGTATTGTAGGATCTTCAGCTAGGTGCATATATCAAGTCCTTCATATGGGTGTGCAGGAAGGTGGTAGACAAAAAGAAGAAGAGAGAAGATCTGTTGACTAAGAACACAAATCAGAACTGTAAGCTTTATATTAATATATTATAATCATATTTCTGTGGACGTAGCCCTAGAGAGAGGGTGAACCACATATATCTGTTGTTGTGTGTGTGTGATTGATGCCTCGATCTTTGTCATTGTTATACTATTAATTGCATTATTGTATTAGATCATATGTATGGTTGCACAGAGTAGATCTAGATGGTAAAAGATATATGAATGTTGTATTATTGTTGTATTAGTTCCACTTGATATTCCCCTATTTGTAAACATCTATGTCCTATAATCCCCCCCCCCCTCTTAGTTACTTCAGGTGAGACTACATATGCTTCACAGGTGTTGTTGAAAGGGACAATAGTTAGGGCTTGTTGGTGCACTCTTGGAGTGAACCCTGGGTCTTCCCCTGTGCCAACAAATGGTTCCATTGTTAGGATAAGAATCTGTGTAAAGGAATGTCAAGGTGGTTCCCATCGAAGACTGAGATTCAGAAGTGGATAGAGGATCAATAAAAGGACTTCACAGAATCCCAGAACAAGAAAACTAAACTAAGTACTGAAGATTGACTACAAAGATAAATTTTCAGCGACATGCACGAGATCTTCTTTGGGGGAATCCACCAGGAGTTTTCTGAATGGTTGGCTAGGTTAGTCAATACCTAGTTCGAGATTATATATAGACCTCTTTTGGTTTGGACGTTGGCACTGATCCATAAGGTCGAGAGAGTTGACAACGTTGTATCCAGAGCAGTAGATCACTGGTTCGATAGTACCATTGGAGGGTATATCACCAAGTTTGTTGTTGACAGAACATAATCGTATAGCTAAGCCGAGAGATACTTTTTCAAAGGACCTAGAGGAAACATTTTGCACTTTCTGAAGCTGAGAATCAAGATGATCTTGCATGAAAACCACATATTGAACATATAGTAGATTGGTTGGACCTGAAAAGGATAATGTTCAAGATCTTGGACAGCGACAGTGACACAGAAGTGGGACATACGCACAGTGGGAAAGTATTCTGAGGGGTTCACCTTGAGAACTTGTTCAAGAAAAACTATGGAGAAGAGGGTTTCTACAGTGGAGAAGAGGTAGATCTAACCGACGAAGAACATTCAGAGACCACCAGGATAGAAGAAGGGGAAGATGAAGAACTTCGCCAAAGCGAGCCAAAAATCTCAGGAACTGTGCAGGTTACTGAAGTAAGTAACATTAACCCTCCTATTGTTTCAATAGCACCAAGCAGTTAGAATAGTCAGAACCACCAAAGTCTTCAAAGTATTGTTACTAGCAACTCAACATATATTCAGATAGGAAACCTAGGGAACTCTATGGAAGATGAGATCAGGCTCCCTATATTTAAAGGAAATGAATCTGAGGATCCCGATCAATACTAGTTCCTATGTGAAGCCGTACGGAATGTTAAAATTATCACCAATGAAGCCATCAAGAGAACCCATTTCAACACTATGCTACGAGACCGTGCACTGAGTTGGTACATGAAACTTGTCCAAGGACTGGCGCAGGATAAGCCATTGAACAAGATCAATAATGTGTTGATTATGGAGTTTAAGAAACCTAATTCAGAGTCACAATGTATTACAGAGCTAAAAGAGATCAAACAAAAGGTAGAAGAACCTGTTTGGGAGTTTGACAAGAGATTTAAGACCCTAACAGGATGATTAACTTTTCAGATCCTCGATGAATAGAACAAAGAATGGTTCATCGTTGTTCTATTACCTCACATCAGAGTCCCTCTAATGCAGTGGAAGATTATATCGTAGATAGAATCTTTGGAGATCGCCATGAAGCATGAATCAACACCTATGGGAGAATCGAGCTCAAGCATGAGCCAGATCTTGAGTCACCTAACCAGTTTGTCTTTACAAGTTGAGGATATGAAGAAAGATAAGGGGAAAGAAAAAAGGGAATATGTCTGTTGTGTGATATGAAAATCATAAGGTCATGATAAGGAACATTGTCCCTTATTCCATGAGTATTTGGCCTCAGGAGCGTCGATCCCCTTGAATCAAG
Source organism: Picea engelmannii (assembly GCA_009831015.1). Taxonomy (NCBI): domain Eukaryota; kingdom Viridiplantae; phylum Streptophyta; class Pinopsida; order Pinales; family Pinaceae; genus Picea; species Picea engelmannii. The sequence goes on along the minus strand of ML803583.1, from coordinate 112,389 downwards.
TTAACTTGCCCTGGTGTGATGTGTGTAGAAATAGACATCACCCAAGTGAGTGCTATTACATGTAGAAGTATGTTCATACACCCACAAACTTGTACTGCACATTGTATAAGTTAGTAGGGCACGATGATCGAGATTGTAGAGCTTATGATCTCATGCATGAGAGGTCGAGAGACATATACAAGATTCAGGGTGAAGTACAACAAGAAGGAAATATTCTGTAGTACAACTCTCCAGGGAGAGGAAACTTCACTCCCCGTGGTGGATACAGAGGACGAGGACGAGGAGAAGGTATGGGCTGAGGTCGAGGACAAATAATCTGTTATAACTGGACACATCTAAGACACTTAGCAAGGGATTGTCAGAATAATTGCACAACCTGTAATTATTGTAACTCTTTTGAGCATGTCATAGAAGAATGCCCTGCGCTACTAGCTAAGCTTCAGGAAAGACGAGGATCCCAGAAGAACCCACAAGTACAACTGATATATGTTGAACCTCACAGAAACGACCCTAGAGTTTTTTTCATTACTCGAGGAGGCACTGCTACAGGAGAAGACATAGCAACACAAGGAGAGAATGCACACGACCATGGAGTCAAGAAAGCTATAGAGAAGACCCCAATGTTCAAGGCTAAGAAATAAAGAAATATCTTTGAGGAGGAAAGAAAAGAGTTCAAAGGAGATCAAGAATCTCATCTAAAATGAAAATAGAAATCAAAGAGTATGGCATTCCTCAGGCATTCGATCAGTATGCATCACCAACAGAAGAAAAAGAGGTAAGCAAACTCATGGAATTTTTGTGCACTTTTGTTAAGTTGATTCAAGATAAAAGCGTTGTACAAGAATTACAAGATTTAATAAAGCAGTATGAGCTAGGAAAGATAGACTCCTTACTGAATAAGGCAGTGCACGAAATTGGGAAAATGAGAAGGTCAAATAAAGAATTACACATGAATGCTCAAATAGGAGAATATGATATAAACTATGTAGTCCTCGACTTAGGGTCGGAGGTCAATCTCATGATGAAAGAAACCTAGGCACTGATGGGAAAATCCAAGATAATATACTCCCCTATCAGGCTTCGCATGGCTAATAAGCAAGCTGTCAACCCATTTAGATGATTGGAGCATGTCCCTGTGGACATCGATGGAGTTAGAACCTTTGTAGATTTTGAGGTAATTGAAATTGTTGATGACAACTTCCCTTACCCTGGATTATTAGGAATTGATTGGGCCTTCAACAATTCTACTTTTGTTGATATAAAGAAGAGGCGTATGACATTTGAAAGAGATGGCCTTAGGTTCATTGCACCTTTAGATCCAGATGAGGGACCTAGATACATAGAGCCTGTCAAAGAAGAAGAATACGCATATGAGATGGAAAACATCTATAAATTAACAACTAGACAACAGGATTACATTAACCCTACTGTCGATGGGAATATAATATGGCAAAGTGACAATGCATGTTCATCAGATTCAGAAGAAGCGTTGGAAAAATGGCATAACCATATGTATGAAGTATCCACAAGGAGATGTGCTCGACTCACCAGAGAAGTTCACTAGATTGGTGCAACAACAAGTAACTTACCTACCTTTGATGGTTTGAATCCTTTAAAATTCTTCTTGATGGACTTCGAAACAATTGTACCAGAACAACAGAGGTTGTTGGATATGGATGAGGCCCTGAAAGATACACTAGCAAGATGGTGGGGGATGCACAAAGGAAACATCACAGATTGGACACAATGTCGAACCTTGATGACAGCGTAGTTCTTAGCACAAGTAGGAAGCTGCGAAGTGAGGTACACAGGTCAAATTTTTCCAAAGGACCATGTTCGAAGTTGCAAAGAGGCCTGGAGTGATATTCCTTAAGAACAATGGGTACATAGATTCATTAACACGCTGGAAACGATCCCTATCAACTGGTACCTTCAAGCGGAGTTGCGCCTCGTCACTTCAGATTGGGAAGGTATGATCCAAAATTTTGTAACCACCTTTTTGTTTGAAAGTGAATTTACTTTTGTAGACCAAGAATTATAGATTGTGAGACATAATGTATTTAAGGAGGCATCTGGCCTCCCTTTGGAACAAAAAGAGGATGAATGGACTGCGCCATTCCAAAAATTGCAAGAATGTTACCACATTAATGCTGATGAAGATGATGATCCAAGGAAGGTAAATATTGTTGAGACAGAAGGCCACAGAAACATGGAAAGACCAGGATTTGAGCTTCCATTCATAGGAGATCTGATCAAAATAAATAAAGTCAATATTGGGATAGAAGAGACACCAAAGCTTGCCAGTGTCGGACATTATTGGGATGTTTCTACCATTAACAAGATTACAGAGTTATTGCACGAATATCAAGACTTGTTCCTGACCAAGTTCACTGATATGAAGGGAATAAAAGGACCTATGGGAGAAATGAGAATACATTTGAAACCAAATGCGAAGCCAATCAAGCAAAGACCCTACATACTAAATCTGAAAAATAAGGAAAAAGTGAAGATTGAGTTTGACCGAATGCTGGAAGCAGGAATTATTGAACATGTCGAAGAGTTGGAATGGATCATCCCTATGGTAGTACAAGACAAGAAGACAGGCAATATCAGAATATGTGTGGACCTCAGAAAGTTGAACGATGCCTGTTTGCATGACCCCTTCCCTACACCATTCACAGATGAAGTATTAGACAATGTGGGAGGCCAGGAGGTATATTCTTTTACAGACGGGTTTTCAGGATACCATCAGATCCGGATTGCCAAGGAGGACCATCATAAGACTACATTTTCCACAGAGTAGGGATCCTACCAATACACAGTGATGCCATTTGGATTGAAGAATGCACCAACCATATTTTCTAGGGTGGTGTTCGAAGTGTTCAAAGAATTTTTGCATAAATTTTTAGAAGCATACTTTGATGACTGGACTGTTTTTAGTTTGCTGAAAAATCATGTTGAATGTCTAAGGCTAATGTTGGATAAATGCAGGCAATGTCAAATTTATTTAAATCTAAATAAGTGCTTATTCTTCTCACCATTTGGAGTATTATCAGGTCATATTGTATGCAAGCAAGGATTGTTGGTGGACCCATCCAAAATTTCAATTATAGTTGATTTTCCACCTCCTACCTCAATCAAACAACTGGACACTGCGCTAGGACATACTAGCTATTACAGGAAATTTATCAAAGGATACACTCATATTACAGCACCAATGGAGAATCTGTTGAAGAAGGATTGCCAGTATGTGTGGACAGATGAATGCTAGTAGAGCTTCAACACATTGAAACAAAAGATGGTTACACCACCCATTCTAGTTTTTCCAGATTGGAGCAAAGAATTCCATGTGCATGTTGATGCCTCTTCTATTGCATTAGGAGTAGTACTGGAACAACCTGGAGAAGGGGACAGTGATCATCCATTAGCATTTGCTACCATGAAGCTATCCATAGCTGAATTCAATTACACCACCACAGAGAGACAAGGATTAGCCATGGTGTATGCATTACAAAAATTCTGACACTACTTGTTGGGAGGACACTTTAAAATGTTTACTGATCACTCGGCATTGAAGTACCTATTCAACAAGCCAGTGTTGGGGGGCCGAATATGTATATGTCTTCTATTGTTTCAAGAATACGATTTTGAGATCATAGTTAAGCCAGGAAGAATGAACAAAGGCCTAGACAACTTATCAAGGTTGGAACATGGAGAAGAACCCACCAATCTAGAGGATACACTATCGGATGAACAACTACTCACCATTAGGAAGGTGGATGGCCACTTCACAGACATAGTCCAGTTCCTATCAACAAGAATGGCTCCAAGTGAGTATACAATTCCTTAGAAGAAACAACTAGTGGTGCATCCTACATATTTTTCACTTATAGCTAGATAGTTGTACAAAATGGGACCAGATGAAATACTAAGAATATGTGTGATGGAGGCAGAGCACCCAATGATCCTTGTAGAAGCTCATGAAGGCATCGTAGGAGGACATTATGTAGGGAAAGAAACTACGCAAAAGGTTGTGTGAGCTAGCCTTCAGTGGCCTACGTTACACACAGATGCTAAAGAGTATGCCAGAGCATGTGATGTATGCCAAAGATTTGGAATACCATCCCGAAGAGATGAAATTCCCTTAGCACTGTAGATGACCCTAAAATCATTTGAAAAATGGGCCATTGTCTTTGTGGGACCTATAAACCCATGAGGGAAGTGCACAAAAGTAAGGTATATTATTGTTGCGATCGAATACCTGACTAGATGGGCCAAAGCCAGAGAAGTTAAGGACTATAGTGCAACTACAACTAGACGTTTTATATTTGATGACATAATTACCAGGTTTGGATGCCCTAAGATCCTTATGAGTGATCGAGGTATACACTTCATCAATAAAATAGTGGAAGCCCTGACTGAAGAATTTGCAATCCACCATCAGAAGAGTACACCTTACCACCCACAGGAAAACGAAACAGTTGAAGCATTCAACAAGATCTTGGAGACAACATTAATAAATATTTGCAGTGTGAACATGGATGAATGGGATTTAAGAGTACTAGCAGTACTCTGGGCTTATAGAACCACTTACAAGAAATTAACAACGCACACCCCTTTCAAGTTGGTTTATGGTCTTGAAGTTGTTGTCTCGATGGAGTACCTGATACCAAGCTTAAGAATTTTTGTGTTTATAGACATGGATGATACTGGTGTTGTTCGTGAGAGGCATGCACAGTTAGTTGAACTGGAAGAAGACAGATTCATTGTAATATTATAGCAGCAAGTTCAGAAGGAATGCGAAAAGGCCTATCATGACATGCACATCAAGAAGAAGGCACTTAAGCAAGGTGATTTAGTACTGATGTATGAAAGTAAGTTTATCAAACACCTTGGGAAGTTTAGAACACATTGGCTCGGACCATATGAAATTTCCTATGTTATAGAAGGAGGAGTTGTGCAACTAAAGACATTGAAGGGAGACTAGAAGGATGTATTGGTGAACGGGAGTTGGTTGAAGTTGTACTATGACAACCAGCTGCCTCACAGCTCTAAGTAAAAGTGGGAGGAAAAGGGTCCAGGTACTAGGTGCAATAGAAATAGGGTACTAGATACAGAAAAGATAGTCTGCAAAAGGTTGGAAAGGAGGCATAGAGTAGAAAGAAAAGGCTTCACTGTGCAATACACAGTCGAAATGAAACAGAAGGATCAGAGCTCAAGTGCCTCGGGATGAGTCATACGTGAGTGTTGGGGGCCTGTTGGCCCTTGGGTAAGGAAGGAATTGAAGAACAAGGAAGGAAAGGTAAAAAGTGAGCTTTGAGGGAGACACAGTAACTATTACTGAGTCGAAGTGAGAAAAAGAGCAAGAAGGATGGAGCGAAGTATGGAAAATCAAGCGGTTGGACAAGGAGATCAGGGATGACAGATTAGAAAGGAAGAAGGCTCATGGACAAATCAACAAGCGGAGAAATCCATCATTGGATTCTTTGGAACACCGCGAGATGAATAAGGAAAGGCAGACTAGCGAAGCCCCGAAAACGAAGGTCAAGTTGACCTACGGTTTTGGTAATTAGGGTTTTGACACCTAGGTTTCGACCTAAGGCTGTCGGTGAGGGATTGTAATATATAAATAGAGGACGAAAGGACCTAGGTTAGGTCAGTACTAGAGTTGGGTATTGATATTGAGTATTGAGAGATTATTGTACTATGAGAGAGAGAGGAGTGTTAAGAGTGAGAGCCTTTTGGTATTGTAAGATCTTCAACTGGGTGCGTAGATCAAGTCCTGCAGCTGGGTGCGCAGGAAGGTGGAAGAAAAAAATAAGAAGAGAGAATATCTCCTGACTAAGAACATAGATCAAAACTGTAAGCTTTATCTTAATATATTATAAGCACAGTTTTGTGGACGTAGCCCTAGAGAAAGGGTGAACCACATATATCTGGTGTTATGTGTGTGTGATTGTTGCCTGGATCTCTGTCATTGTTCTACTTTTAATTGCATTATTGTGTTAGATCAGATGTATGGCTGTGCAGAGTAGATCTAGCTGGTAAAATATATATGAATGGTGTATTATTGTTGTATTAGTTCCACTTGATATTCCCCTAGTTGTATACATCTCTGTCCTGCAACCCCCCCCGCCCTCTTAACTACTTCGAGTGAGACTTCATCTGCTTCGCAGGTGTTTCCAAAAGGGACAATATTTAGGGCTTGTTGGTTCTCTCTTGGAGTTAACCCTGGGTTTTCCCCTGTACCAACGAATCAAACAAAAATTTCATTCAAAAACTCAATGATTAACATGATTATGTAATTCACCCCAAGTTTTTCATTTTTCTGTGTTCATTTAATAAAAAGAGAAAAAAAATGCATTTCTAAGAGTCATTTATATTTGGATAGATTGACAAAACACATCTTGAAACCATATAGTGAGACCTAATGATAATGGGTAAGTAAATCTCCCCCTATGCTTAACATGATTATGTAATTCACGCTAAGTTTTGCATTTTTTTGTGTTCTTAAATTAATAACAAGAGAAAGAAATATCCATTGCTAAGAGTCATTTATATTTGGACTAGATTGACAAAACACATCTTGAAACCATCTAGTGAGACCTAATGATAATGGGTAAGTAAATCTCCCCCTATGCTTCACATGTCCTACATATTGCCATGAGTCTTGGTCACATCTCTGTGTAATACATGAGTGACCTACTTGGGTAGATTTAGTTTTTCCTTGAAATTCATTCGATCAACATTTAATGTAATATGCTTGTATTTTTAGTCAGTAACTAACTGAATTTCACTTTTTTCAGTTTCTAGAACAACCAAATCCAACACTCACTTTTGATATGGATTCTCTTCCAAACCATAGACTCTTATCATAGTAAACTGCTAAAAACGGAACCAGTCTCCCACTTTGGTGGTCTTTTGCAATTGTAGTGACCCTTTGACTAAAGGAATAATTATAACAAGTACTTCATTTTGGATAATAAAGTCTAATATAGAAATAAAAGAGTTTACATACTACAAAAAACCTTCACTGATGACATTATCTTCTTACCATAGGAATCCACTCAATGGTTGGGAGAGAAACATGTTGGTTGGTCATTCACCATCCTAGAATTAAAATAACCTAGATGTGAGTAGTTTTGATTGATTAACATATGGATCAAGTGAGACTAGTACCTGAATGACCTGGTACCCCTAAAATTTAAAAATTGTTGGTGCATTGTATTTCCCAAGAACTTGCAGAAGTCAAACTTTATGAAGGTTTTATTCTTGAGGTGTGACAAGGCTACTAGGAAACCCAAAAACAATGATATCCATTATAAAAATATTATAAATAGAAATAAACTTTGAAACATAGGCAGTATATTCACTGAAGTCATTCCCTCAACCTCCAAAACAGATACATCGAAACATAGGTAGTATATTCACTATTATAACATATTACAATGTAATATATGTTATATAGTAATATATGTTATGACATATTACATCAGAGTAATATTCCATAACATATTACAATCAGAGTAAGTAAAACCCATATGTATTGGATAAGAGTATATACCATTTGAAAGAATCTTGTTAATGATCTATTACCCTTTGTATTTACACAAGCATTTAGTTGAAGATGAGCTTCTATTAACCTTTGGATAAGATACTATTTGAAGATGGTGATGTATTACCCTTTGTATTTACACAAGTATTGGATTCACTCGGACAAGTCCTGGTTGTCCACGGGGTTTTTAACAGGATGGATCTACCAAAATGATTCAGAGACCATTCTCAACCCCTGTATCGATGAGGTCACTGGAAGAAGGTTGATAAGCATATAAAAAATGATTTATAACCACATATAAATGAATTCTTAGTAGAATCAAATCATCTAATCACATATGCTTAGTATATAAAAAGGTCCATCATAAACAAAATTCTAACAACTTGCAATCATATATTACATTTTCTCTATTAATGCCCCCTCCAAGTGTAATATAGACCTGTTGATTCTTAGTGCCATTGTTATACAACATATGTATTCCAACAGAGGATGAACACCTTCAGTAACCACTCAGATAACCAGATCAAATATCAATACACAAATGTTTTCATGTGGTAAAACCCCTACAAGGAAACATCCACGGCCCCAACCAACGCGGCCACTTGGAGCAGAGTATTAATGCAAAAGAAAAAGATTATAGAGATATTTTACAATAGACTTTCTCACAATAGATCATCGGAAAATGACCCTCCATGCTCTTTAAATAGAGATCATGGACCAATCGGGTGTTAAGCCATAGATCAATGTCCATTAATATTGAGGAGAGTATGAACCATCAGATCACTCTATGTCGGGAACATATCGTGACCGTCATATTTCCTAACTACAAATGCATACTAAAGAAACACACTAAGAAAAACACTTTTACCTAATGACATATTAGACCAAGTAGATCTTAACTAACTCCTAAGTGTCTAAATATCCTAACATCCCCCCTTAAAAACAACTTGGGATAGGATTGAAGGATTTACAATACTGACACAATAGGAGAAGGAAGGAGGCATTAGAGCCTATCCCCCCTTAATGACAGTTGTTAGCATCAGAAGTCACTCCTAGATTGCTTGCAGGAGAAGAGCCCAACGCCCATCAGTTTTATGTCACGGTTTGTTTAATGGGGTGATCAAATGGGTAAAGACCTGAGAAGATATAACTTTAATTCAGGAAATCGGGCCTGGTATGTAGAAAGCAAGGGAGGTCTTGATCCAACTTCCGTCAGTAAATGATTAAAGGGGTGGTATATGGAAGACTTATGAGAAGGATGGACAAGAATTCCTTGGGCAACAGGCCTTCAGAAGCTTGAGGATGAAAAAATCATAAGCCAAGATCCTCTTGGTCTAGAGATTCAAGGAGATGAGGGATGACTCGACTAGATCCTCCAATTCCAAGTCATTCAGTGTTAAGAAAATCATAGGAACCGTTTGGAAACAATGTAACTGTTACAGTGATCCAACCTTCATCATCCTATAACAGCTGCAACTCGACTAGATCCTCCAATTCCGAGTTTTTCTAACACAGTAAACAAAGAGATGGAAGAGAAGCTGACATCCATAAAGTAAGAAATCTCAAATGCCTTATACATTAACCAGAGCGACCAACGCTTCATCAAAACTTTACAATTGGGAGCTTTGTTCAACCATCGATACTTTACAAAATACAAAGAATGAGTTTATATACTCAGAGAAATTCTCCTAACAGATGCGTGCCTAGTCACCCAAGGCTTGGCGTCCCTTCAGTCAAACGCGTACTGATATCCTTCTTCAAACGCCACTTTAACTGCGCATGGCTCCTGTAAGGGGAGTAGCTGAACCATTAAAAAATGAGCTACCGTGTCCAGACCTCCTCCGTCTAGTTGAGAACTTAGCATGACTTCTCTGGAAAAATAGGTACACAAGATCCCCTCGAGCAGAGCGCTTTCTAGACCCTCCATACCTCACACTTAATGAATGAGGAGAGGTTTCAACCACCGCTTCTTGCCTTCATTTGCTCCAAGTGCAGACCAGGATCGAGGTCAGGCCCGATGGCAACTGGAGGTTGTGACAGGCCTCTCTGTGACTGAAACCCGATGCCTTTGGCCCCTTTTGCGTAGCTCTTTCTTTCCCCAATGACCACAGGCTATGACCCTACGCCTACCTTCAAAGGTACTTTCAGCGTTTCGGGGATATGAGAGAGTTGTTCCTTATGCTTTGAAATTGCAATGGATGAAATGTTGGGAGGACCTAATCGCACACCACATGTTCATCCAGGATGAACGACTAAGATCACTCTTGGCGCTTTGGGGCCCATCTCGTCGAATGATAAACATTAGCGCCCCTCCTTTAGGCCTGCGCCTTTGTGACCAGGCGCCAAAACCATGATCCTAATTCTCGGTGTTTTCGGCGTTTCGGGATTCGAGGTTTCGGGAGGTGAAAAGACGAGGTGCGCTTACCCCTTGAACTTTTGAATGCTGACGTGACACAGATGTGCATCACGCGCCCTTCAGATGAACGACCCAGATAGTATTCGCTATTATAAAAGGGGGGCCACCCCCATTTACAGGCTCTCTTGATGTGACCTGGCACTAGGACCGTGGGCTCGGCTCCAGAGGTGCTTTCAACATTTCGTCGATCGGCGATTTCAACTGCAATTAGTGGGAGGCTCCTTGTCTCCCAAAACACCGATCCCGAATATGCCGACTGGCTGCCACCTGTCCCAACTAGATCGGACGACCCAGACTTGTCTTGAAATATGGGAGCTATATCATGCGCTAAATCTCGGACAACTTGACAGCCCCGAAAACCCAATGACCATCGATCTACTTTGTAGGTGGATCTTGGTTGTTGTCAACAAAACTTCGCTCGCTCGCTTGACTCATAACTGGAAAAGGGGTTCTCCTGTGTCGTGCTCGGGCGCTTCTCATGCAACTTGCAGACCCGAATACTCTTATGCATAGGACAAGAAATGTCGCTAACAATAGCTTCCTAAATGCCTAACATAGAGCGAAGTTTGGAAAACTTCACTTCGGTAAGAGAATTTCTGAAAATGTCTGCAACCTGATCTTTTGTAGAGAAAAAGAGCACTTCAATAACTTAATCATGAATGAGATTTCTAATGAAGTGCATGTGTATCTCGATGTGATTTTTGTGTTGATGTTGAACTAGGTCTTTAGCGAGATTGATGACACTTTGATTGTTGCACCAAAGGATGTTTGGATGTTGTTGCTCAAATCCAAACTCTGAAAGGATCTATCAAAGCCACAAGAATTCATGACTTGCATTTACCGTTGCTCGGTACTCTTATTCTATTGAAGAAAGTGTAATAGCCTGTTGTTTCTTACAGGCCCAAGTGACAGGTCTTGAACCAAGGATGAAAACATAACCTGCAGTAGACTTCGGATCATCAAGCTCACCAACCCAATCTGAATCAGTGAAACCAACCAATAAAGGAGTCCCCCCTGAACTTTAATGTATCCCAAACTAAACTGTACCATAGACATAATGAAGTATCCTTTTAGCTACTTTCCAATGGCTTTCATGGGCTATTTGCATATACTAAGCAACAAGACCAACAACAAAGGAAAGATAAGGACGGGTATGAGTCAAGTATAAGAGGCTACCAACTAACTGACGGTACAGGGTGGCATCAACTTCAGGAGAAGTACATGTGGCACTAATCTTGACTCCAGACTGAAAGGGAGAAGGGGTTGGTTTTCAATCATCCATGTGAAAGAGATGAAGAACGTCACAAGCATACCTAGACTGGGAAATAAAAATTCCTTCATTGGTTTGCAAAACTTGAGGCCAAGAAAATAGTGCAAAAAACCTAAGTCTATCATTTCAAATTTCTTCTTAAGACTGGTTTTCACATGGTTTACAATTTTGATTCACTACCAGTAAGGATAAAGTCATCAACATAAAGGACAAGGATTATGAGATGGATTCCTACTTTCTTGGTATAAACATTAGGATCATAATGGCATCTAGAGAATATGGTGCCAATAAGAAAGTTGTCCATTTTGGCATACCAAGCTCGGGGAGCTTTCTTAAGACCATAAAGACATTTCTTAAGGAAACAGACAAGGCTAGAGTCATTCTGGACATAGCTAGGAGGTTGTTCCATGTAGATTGTTTCTTTCAAATCACTATGCAAGAAAGCATATTTAACATCCATCTGATGGACCTCCCATTTATGTGAGGCAACAAGGGCAAGAACAAGGCGAATGGAATTCATTTTGGCTACAGGGGAAAAGGTTTCATTATGGTCAATTCCTTCAAATTGGGAGAATCCTTTGGAAACTAACTGAGCCTTGTGTATTTCAACACTTCCATATTATGCATACTTAGTTCTATAGACCCATTTACATATGACAAGTTTTCTTTCTTTTGGAAGAGGTACAATATCCCAAGTATCATTTTCCATTAAAGAACGATACTCTTCATTCATTGTTGCATCCCAATCTGGATGACCTGAAGCTTCTGCAAATGTCTTTGGATCATGAGTCTCTGAAACTTGAGACAAAATATAAGAGCCTCATCGGAACTGTGAACATGTTCAACATTGATCTGAAGGATCACCGACAAGATCACCAGTTGTGTCTCGTGTTGAACAGACCCATCTAGGAAGTGGCGGAACTGGTGCGTGTTCAGGTTCAAAGGACTCATCCGGAGGAACGTCAACAGGAGGAGGTTGATTTTCATCCTCACTATCATCATCCAAATAAGAAACCATAATAGGAACAGAAGAAGGCAAAAACATCGAAGATGGCTTGTAGGTCGAAGAAGGCACAATCGTCGAATTAGGCTCGCAGTCCAAGATATTTTCATCAAATTTAACATCTCTTCTAAGAATAATTTCATTACAATGTGGTTGAACAAGTCTATAACCTTTGACATCTTCATAATAACCAACAAATATACACTTCTCACTTTTAGGCTGCAATGATTTCCTTTTCTCATCAGGAATGTGAGCCCATGCTATACTGCCAAATACACGAAAGTGACTTACATCTGGTTTAATTTTAGTCCAATCTTCTTCCGATGTTATATTTTTAAGAGCCTTTGTGGGAGTGCGATTGACTATGTAATTTGTACAGTTGATTTATTCCTCCCAATACTTTAGACTTAATCCCTTAGGTTGGATCATACAATTAGTCATTTTTTATAATGTGCAGTTCTTTCTCTCAGAAACATCATTTTGTTGTGGTGTATATGGAACAGTGTGTTGCATTTGGATTCCCTGTGTAGTGCATTAACTTGTAAAATTATTGTTCACATATTCACCTCCATTATTTGTTATAACTTTTGAATTTGATGTCCAGATTATTTTTCTACAAGGGCGTGGTAGGCCAAAAACTTTTCAAAAACTCCACTCTTAAGTTTTAATAAGTAAACCCAAGTACGTCTCAAAAAATCATCAATGAAAGTTAAGAAACACTTGCACCCAGAAAAATAAGGAGAAGAAAATGGACCACACAAATCACTATGAACAAGATGTAAAGGGCTCGAGGCATGCCAAGAGGCACGTTTGTCAAAACTATCCCGATGATGTTTGCTGAGAACACAACCAGAACAAACACCATCTCTACATGAAACAAGAGGAAGAGCAATCACCATCTATTGATTACATAGTTGCTACAATGAGCGATAGTTTATATGACCAAACCGCTCATGCCAAAGTTTTCTCAAGTCATTGCTATGAGCAACAAAAACTGATGAAAAATTTGATGACCCAAAGTTGTCAAACTTGTACAACCCGATAATATCATCAACAATTCCAGTTGCAAGAACATGCTTAGGATCTTTTATATCCTTGATTACAACTTGGTGAGGTGAAAACTCTATGGTTTTACCTTCACCTGAATGAGTGATTTGATATACTAATAGAAGGTTAGAAAAAAGTCTCGGAACACATAATACATCATTGAAATGACCATTATCTACTTGAACTATTCCATATCTTACAACACTAAGAGATCTATCATCACCAACAAATACTTTCTTCCTATTACATTCATTTAGAGCAGAAAATATGGCTTTATCCTTAGCCATATGATAAGATGCTCCTGAACCAATAATCCACTCATAAGAAGAAGAAGTAGAATTTGTGTTGAAGGAGAAACCAGAAGAAGAAAGTGTATGTCCATGAAAAGAAAAAGAAGAAGTAGAATCAATACTGATGTTTTTCTTCTTCATTGCTACTTCTAAATCTTCCATATTCTTGAAACATTTGGACTCATCATGACCATCTTTATCACAAAAGTTGCAATGTTTGTCATTCTTCTTATTTTTATATTTTTCTCCTTTGTCACCATTAGGAGTTGAAGCTGTCTGAGCGGGTTTGGGACCCTTATATTGTTTGTTGTTGTAGTGAGTATGTTTCTTCTTGGGATACTTGGGTTTATCTTTCTATTAGGCAACTAAGGCTTTATTAGAGGTACCTGCAGTGTTGATCACTCCAAGTTGTATAAGCTTATCTTCCTCTCTAATAAAAAAATCACAAAAGGACTCAAGAGTGGGTTTTTAATAAGCTTTCCCTAGAGCCCCTCTCATGGCATAAAAGGTAGATACAAACAAAGAATATGCACTACATAGCTTAGAAAGAATAATATAGATGCAACACTCTTCCTCCATTTTTATCCTACATTCTTCACATAAAATTTTGAGTGTTTTAAACTTAGATAGATAGTCTCCAAGGAAAGTAAAATCACTTGGACTCAAGGTCAGTATTTTATTCTCTAACTGTTGTGCCCGAATAATATTGAGTTTACCAAATACAGATTCAATCTTGTCCCAAGCTTCTTTGCGGTTATCAATTTCTTGAAGGTGGTACCTTAAATCAGGAGAGATGGACATTTTGATTAGTCCTCATGCTTCGTCATTTCTATTATCCCATTTTTCTTTCTTATCATCATCTGTAGGTGCTTTTTCCTTTCCCAAGGTAATCCAGTACATGCCTTTACTTCTTAATAAATCTTCCATATGAGATTTCCATTGGAAGTAGTTGTTGCTAGTAAACAACACATTACTTGTAGAATCCATATTAAATATGAATATAATTTGGATTTAAAAAATGAAATTGATGATCTTGATGGAAAGATCTCGAAAAGTTATGCATTTTTTTAAAAAAAGGCTCTGAAAATGGACTTCTGATGTGAGAGTTATGCCCTTTTAAAAAAAAAGCATAAACGATAACCAACTGACCATGTGATAGTTTAAGTTGCTTTATGAAGTGACCCACTTGTATAAAGAGAAATGGAGATTGTTTTTACAATGAAGTTACTTTATAAAAGAAAAGTTGCATGCAAAATAAATAACTCTAAAATAAAATATTAAAGCTACTTATAGTGATTCACTTTTATACTTGAAGTGAAATACACTTTACAATTTTAGTATGAACTTGTTCAAAAAAGTAACAAAAGAGAGACTTGAACTCAAGACCTCTTACTTAATAAGACAAGTTTTAACCAAATTGTTTAGCAAAACATATTGTAATGTTCAGAAGGAGGATTGGGGTTGTTGTTGTTGTTGGAAAGTGTGCTAAAAAAAGTTCTTTTCACACAAGAATTTTTTTTCTTTTCGATGACAACAAGGGTTAGATCTCGGTTAGCTTTACCTGGAAGATGCAACTTTTCCTATCTATTTCTGAATTGCCTAGATCGCACAAGGTATGGGACAAAGAGCATACACAGATCTAAAAGAGAAGAAACCCGAAAAAAAAAAAAAATACAAAACTGAAATAAAACCAAAATACTTCTCTGCAAAAAAATTAAAAAATGCATATTCAAACTTTATACCTCCGGATTTGACTGTGATGATCATATCTTGGGAAAACAGAAACCTTTTCGAGTGAAACAAAATGTGTTCCTGAATTCAACGAGTTCTTCGGACGCAATGGAATGGTCCTATCAGCTGAGAAATGTATGGAAATGACAGAAAATGGAGATGAGGCAACTCGGCTTCACGATCTCGATCTACAATAGGAGCGGGTCTTGAAACAAGCTCTGATACCATGTTCGACAACACAGGTATTACAACAGAGGAAGAACACCTTTAGTAACCACTCACATAACCAGATCAAAGATCAACACAAGAATGTTTTCACGTGGTAAAACCCCTATGGAGAAAGATCCACAGCCCTAGCCAACGCGGCCACTTGGAGTAGTTTATTAATGCAAAAGAAAAAGATTATAGAGAGATTTTACAATAGAGTTTCTCACAATCAATCATCGGCAAATGAACCTCCATGCTCTTTAAATAGAGATCATGGACCAATCGGGTGTTAAGCCACGAATCAATGGCCGTTAAGATCGAGGAGAGTATGAACCGTCATATCACTCTATGTCGGGAACATATCGTGATCGTCAAATTTCCTAACTACAAATGAATACTATGCATACTAAAGAAACACACTAAGAAACACACTTTTACCTAATGACATATTAGACCAAGTAGATCTTAACTAACTCCTAAGTGTCTAAATATCATAACAACCATTGTTTTGTAGATGGCACATTTCTTCCATCCAACCAAACATGGCGTAAAGTTAATCGTTGATTTTCATGGACTGTGCTCCATACCTATTGGATGCATGAAATATGATTGTCCATATAGATAACTGATACTCTATTACCAGATTTTGACCCATGTACTATTGGTGGATTTACCAAGGTTATTTGTACTAATATTAAGAAACCAAAATATATTTGAAATGGGCATGGGTAGTGGAGTTATGCATCACCCTATTATAATTCTGTCTAACATAAAGAACATTTCTATTAATTTTGGCTTATTTTTATTTTTTATTTTTTCATATTTTTGTTGGTCAATGTTGGAGATATTAA
>ML803583.1:58847-84543 GCA_009831015.1 Picea engelmannii | reverse complement strand
CGATCACATTTCTTTCCACCAACACAATTTTTTTTGTAAAATAAATCATCACCTTCTCTTTCACATAGAATTTCAGATATAAAAGAACGAAATGTGGAAGGAGGAGGTGAACTTGGCCATAAATGTTTACCAAAATCCAAAAACATGTCGTAATACAACTCAAATTCCACATGATAACGACAACAACAAGTGTCACGAACAATGATGAGTCTAACAAACCATGGTTTTTGTTGCACAAATGTATTGATGGAAATTTTAACTTCTTTGTGCTCTTCTTTGAATTTATTGAACAATTCTATTTGTGTCATTGGAAACATATGTTTTGGATGTTCTTTATAGTGTTTTCATGCTATTCTTCATCGCAACACATCCCTTGTATGTGGTGAAACAAAAGATTCTTCCGACCAACAATAACTAGTCAATTCTTTAACATTTTCTTCAAGTCTATCTTTGTAGGGTTGTCTAGAAATCACTGTCCAACAAGCTAGTTCATCATTTGCATCTATCTGCAATCGAAATTTTCTATGTTTGTGCAATTTTTTTCTTGACGTTCCCAACATTTTTTCCATGTGTTGTGTCAAACGATATTTTATATTGCTAAATGAAACAACTGTTGTTTGTATCTCTCTACGTGCAACACTGAAATCTTTTTTTCGATATTTTCCAAAAGCTTTTAATACACTAGCTATATTATCAAAGACATTATGTTTCACGTTTGTATCTTTTGTTGACTTTTGAATACCCAATAATGATGTAGCTTCTTTTAACTTTCTTGACTTTATTAGACATAGTAAAAGTTGATCTTGTATTGTTACTGATTCATCTTTGAAAAAAGTGTTATACATATTCTTAGCTCGATATCTTATATAATGCTTAGATTTTTTTTTCCCAAATTTGTCAGTATCAACACTTTCTAATATTTCATCATCAATGTTGATAGATTCTCCTACATATTTCAATTTAAAGTTTATATTAAAAAATAAAAACCGAACATAAATTCACTAAACTATATATACAAGTGTTCATCTTGTATTATCTAAATTTATGTACATGCCTATAGGTGATTCGTCTTCTTCTTCAATTTCAGTTTCAACGTCTTCTGCTTCAATTTTGGTTTCAACGTCTTCTTCGACATTATGAGACAAATCTATTTATGTTTTTTGAAAACCATCAAATTGTAATTAAAATCAATTATATTAAACTTGATAGTTTAAATTTGAATTCTATTATTTTAATATAGACAATATGTGCATGCATACCTGGTTGGATTTCTTCTTGTTTAAAATCTTTATTTACATTATCATCATTTCTTTCTTCAATATTTTATTTCTCCAATAATGGTCTTTCCTTTGTTCATTATGGAGAGTATCATCTCGAGTGCGATCAAATTTTCTCTTGCGCAAACTTTTGTTTCCCATGAATTTTATAGTTATTTGTAAAAGATATATTCAACAAATACTTCACCTTGAAAAAATGATCAACATTTATCTTTCAACATATAAATTGTTATTCCAATAAAAACTTGAACAAACATCAATTACCTTGTTCAACAAAAACCAAAAAGATGATTCAAAACTCTGTTTAGGTGCTCTAGAAAACCATCAAACAAAGGATGAATTGTGTTAAATGTGTTTGGTCGAAAGCGTATTTATACTCTTTGGCATGAAATGAAACAATACAACATATCTTTTCATTTTTTCTGACCAACGGAATTCGCTCAACCTTCTTTCGGCCAAAACAAGGTTTCTTTGGCTGAAAACCTTGGAAACTTTTTAGTTTTCATAGTTTTCGTTAGAATTTATTCTTTCGACCAAAAGAATATATTTTCGGTCGAAAGATTCTTTCAGTCAAAAACTAGAAATTGGGGCTGTAAACAGAAACTAGAGAATTGCCCCAAGCTTAACTGAACTTTGGAGGTTGCAGACTCCTACAAATACTCAGAATTTGGTTTCAAAAATGACACCAACATTTGAAAAATTGGATCTACTTTCAATCCCTATAATTAGTTTTCATTTTCACTATTATTTTATTTTTTTATTTTTTTATTTTTTTAAATCACTGCATAATATTTTCAATAGACATTTTGATTCAGTGAAATGAAATATTTGTATCTCTAAAAATGCGCAGTGAAACATTTAGTAAAAATTATATTCATAATCCTTAAACTATTCTTTTCAAAAGGGTATTTTTAGATTTTACTTTTAAGTAAAACTTAAGATAGATACAAGGTGGAAGAAAACATGTGTCTAAAATCTGAAAATGTTTTCATCTTGATCAACTTCAAAAAATTCTAGAAGTTATAATATTCATCCATTAGATTCAAACTTATAGTCATAATAAAATAGAGTCTTTGTAGATTGTTTCAGTATATTTCGTTTTGTTAAAAACATAATAGATACATTGTTGGAGGAAAACATAACTCATTATCATTCCTTTCATGTTTAAGGAACATACTGTTAAACAATTGTCAATTTGACATATCAAATCTTAATAAAAAAAAATTGAAAAATAGTCATTGGAAAGTTAACAAAATTATTCACAAGTTGTTTTTTTACTGTAAAGTAAAATTTTAAATAAAAAAATACTTTTGTATGCCAGAATTTGAAGAACTTGTGAAAATACATTTTTTTTCTCATAAAACAAGAAAAAGTGTTACCCATCTTCATGATTTTACCCTCATGTCTTCATCATATTTGTTCCTACAAACACCATTTAGTGTCAAAATGGTCAGTTCCAACATAGAATCAAACTTGTGACAATATTTGGTCAGACGAAATGTCATTAGATCCTTTCAACCACATTTTTTCATGACAATCTCTAAAAACTTTATTTTAATTTGACAAGACCGACTTTCATCTTTAACTTTGAAACTTTCAATGACATTGACTCACTTGAATTTACAAGTGATTCATCAATCAACTCTCATGTATTGACTTGTCCATAAATTTAAGTTTTGGGTGTCAGGTAACACTAATCATGCACCCTTTTTTTCATGAGATACAACCAATTTGAATTATTAACATATTTTGACTTTGATGAATTTAACTTTCCTTTCACTCTTTGCATCAACATCCTCAATGAATTTAACATTGACATTGAATAACACCAAGAGCTCTAGTCTTCCAAGTTACCCTAAGTCACTAAGAAAACTTCACTACTTCACCTTTTACTTGATACTGATTAAAGTGAATTGCAAATAACTCATCTCCATTCATGACAAGTGTTAGTGTGGGAGAACTTCTCACTTGTTGGACACTCTCAAATTTGAAGAAGCGAAGGAGCACAACAACCACAAGTTTCATTTTCATGTATGCTAACTACTTTCCAAAACTTCGAAGTAAAAAAAAAAAAAAAACTCCCTGCCAAGACAAATGTGAAGTCCATCATGTGTGCTAACCATAATTTTCAATTACAAGTGTTCTCAAAATATTTGTTAACAATTAAAAATATATACCATGGTTAACTAACTTCCTTGGAATAATGCATTGAACTTGAATTTTGATAAAGATATATAATCCATCAACCATTCATCCCACACATGTTCATTATAAGATATGGGAACCCTCTTATCCATACTTTACTATTTTTACTGCAAATAGCCGAAGTGAAACCATGATTTCCTATGCTACCAAACACATATAGAAGACTCTCAAATCTCTCATTATTCTTGTGAATATCATAGTATTATCGTTAGTGAATCTTATCCTAGTGAGCATTTTCTTCAAACCTGTTGCAAAGGTAAAACCATTGGCTTCAAATTGAGCATCAGGATATGCAAGAAGAGACTCGTGTATGGTACAAAGAACTATATTCTTGACAATTTATGCATAATACATGTTGGAGTAGAGCCCATTGTGAGGCTTAGGCAAGAAATTAGTTTCAAAATCCATGAACCCGTGGGCCCTTATTGATAAAATATGAAACACCATGCCAGGTCCATGCCACATAGGTTTTAATTTCCATGTTCCAAAACTATCATGATTTTGATCATAAACTAGAACCAAGTCATTGTCAAGAAAAACTCGAGGACAAACACTTTGAGAAGTATTGTGAGATATTTTATCTTATTGATGATGTCGATCAATACATGAGAAACATATGAGATATTTGTATTTGAATTGGATTCAAGTGGAGAGGTCAATGGAAAGTTAAGAAAAGGGAATCCTAGAATCTATTTGATTGAGGCTTAGCATTTCATTAGATGAACCAGAAAATGACCCTTGTCCTAAATCAATAATTTTCATGCCAACCTCCATCTTTTCCAATTTGGGAATAAAATATGACCTATGATGAATATATTCCCATGGTTTATTGATTGTATACATGAATTCTAAGATGGCCTCATTTGAATTTATCTCAAGATTCAATAAATCACATGAACTTGGAGAGTTAACAACTCAAAATGGTCAAGTGTATTGACCAAATTCGAAATCCTATTGGAGACTCTAATCAGTGTTATCAAATTCCAAATATATATTCTAATAGGGAATATGAACTACACTAAGTGGCATACTAACCTCAAATGAATCAACTTCTAAAGGATTAGGTACTACAGAAAGATTTAAGGAATCCTATGATTCAATGTCACTTAAAAAGACCATACAGATAGGAGCTATAGTATCATAGGTGAATGATTGAGGTAGGATAAATGTACCCATCAATGACGAATCCTTGAAAATTCCCACCAAAAATATTTCATATACAATCATTGAACTATTGATTAATGTAATTCTCATACCATTGTTAGCTTTGGAATATGATGTATAATAGTCCAATTGATTGATAGTGACCACTTTCCCTGCATGATGAAAGAGGATAACTCTAAATAGTAAGGATACTATGGATTTTTTATGGTTCTATTACTATTTTCCCTTCTTTATTAATATATGTTAAAATAGTTTGAAGTGGGATATTATCACCAATTACCTTCTTTAATCAAGAAACAAGGAAGACTAGATGTACATGTGAAGGTAGAGGAAACTACAATTTGTAATACATACTTACAATCCTCTGCAACACCTTATAGGGACTAGTTATACCACAATTTGTAGGTTGGGAAAATCCTGACCCAACCACAAAGTGAGTGCTACAACTTGGGAATCCTACACCCAATGTCACCTCAATGTAGGTCCTGCACTTCAAGGGTGACTAGGTCACTCTAGGGAGGCGATCTCGGTGAACCTAACGGGGATTAAGATGGATATGGAGAGAAATGGAAGTGAATCCCATAGAGGCCAAGTCTAAGTGGATTTAAATTTTTGCAATGAAGTCTTGGGAAGTTTCAATGGTTTCCAGGTATGTTGAGTAACCTGCAAATGGTGAAATACATGCTCGAGACAAAAGAAACGACACTTTGCAATGATGTATGTTAGTTGCATCAATAATTTAATCTTGTTTCCCTAATTTGAAGAACTATATAATGGTATAAATCAGAAATACTATGGTACTATAAGCTTCTCAATCAATTCTAGATATCAAGTAGAAAATTCAAGAGAAAGACTAGAAAATCATGACTAGCTAAACTCAAGATGAAAACCCAATATTCTTAGCATAAACGATAAGGTTGTTGTAAAAACTTGTTTGCAGAAAATTATATCATCCTTATGGATGTAAAATTCTATGTATTAAAGGAATAAAATAAGACATTGAAATCCCCTCAAACGTTTCCAAAAAGTGCTTTGGACCAAGGGGAATAAGTGTGCAAACTTTGAGCAAAATCAAATGGTTGATAAGAGAGTTATTCAAGGAAATGAATAACCCTAACTTCCATAGTTCATATATACGAAAGTATAGAGAACCATAATATGAATGTTTTACCAAATATACACCAATTTCTATCCTTTGTCTCTATAAAATTACAAGTTCTCAACCATCACAGAACATAAATTATCGTGAAAATTTCAAGATGACCTAAAATTGATTCTGCAACTCTTCCCTTTTGGAATGATTTTCAATCTTTTATCATACATTTTTTACACTCACTTTCTCTCAATACTTTCTCTTTTTATAATTTTTCATACCCCTTCATAAAGAGACATGTCCATTAATTAAATAATTAATTCCCAATACCATGGGAAAATACCCAAAATACCATGGGAAAATACACTTGAACCCATGGGTTTGAAACCACCATTTTACCTTTTATTTTTTTACATGCACTCCTTTTTTAATATACTTGAAAACCTATATATATATATATATGATGGAAATGTTGTGTGTATTGTGATGTCATAAATCCTTTGAAATCAATGACAATAATTCCAATAATCTACCCCTTTCACATTCATGAAAATCTTGCAGTGAAACACATAGTCCACCAGGCATAGAAAAACTTCCCCCCTGTATCCAACCCTCCTAGGAATAGAAACAACTCTCTTCATGTCTGCAACTCTCCCCCTTTGACATCAATGGAATAGGGATGCTCTTCTTGAACTTTTTTCTCCTTAAGCACATAGTTTCTTGATGAGATGGATATTACTTCCAATTGCATGTCCCTTAATTTGTTTTGACTACAAAAAATGCTCAAACATGGTAAATAAATGTTCCTAAAGAAGTATGGACATTGTCACCAAGAAGGAAATATAATCAGTCTCCATCAATATAGACAGTCTCTGTATCCAACATAAGTAGTAGTACATCTCCAATAATAGTTGAACATGTTTTTTTCGATCTTAGCAAATCCAATTCAATTCAACAAGAAATAGTCGAGTCAACAAGAAGACATCAATTGCGTTTTCATATCAAAAACTTTGAGTATTCTCCCTTTGAGGGATCAATAATTAGAAACAATAGTTCTCGTCAAAAATTCTAGTCGATGAAAAACCCAGTTGAAAATCAGTCAAAGAATACTCAATCGAAACTCAAGTTAACTGTCATGTTAGATTGATCCTCGGTTGACCACTTCCATGGAAATAATCAGCAAGTAAGAGGAATGTTTCATGATTGTATAACTAATGATACATAATGATATGATGTCCTCAAACATATGTTCAAATGATTCCATGACCATCCATCAATCCAACCACAATCCATTTTGGTATTCTACACTTGTCGACAATAATGTCTTTCACTTCTCTTCTACAAGGATCTGAAAGCATGATTGACATTCCTTCTATTTTTATCATGAGTATGATGATAGGGCATAGATTTTTGTATTGGTTGATCAAAGTAAGTAGGCTCAGGTTCAAGTTCATTTACAGGAGTATAAAAACCTAGCATATTAGTAACGATGTCATATGTAACAACATGCTCAAATTATATCATGTGAGGAATAGTCAACTCATCAATCTATTCAACACAATCAATAGTAGGTTTCTCTTCTCGCAAACCAATTTGATCTCCACCTACAAAAAATAAAAATTCCATGTTTGTAGCAAGGTTAGGTGTAGGTAGGGAGGCAACAACAACATCATATCCAAGAGAGTCTTAATGAATGGTTACCTTTGACAATTGATTATTTTTTCTAAGGTTTTAGTAATCTTTTCAAACTTCAAGCTTCTATTCAATTAAATAGTTATTTTCTATGGTTCCTTTCTTAAGGAAACAATTTCAGATTCTAGCTCTTCGCAATTTTCTTATTTTTTCTTAAATTGGATTCTCACCACTTCTTCCATCCTTCTTACTTCTTCTAATTAAACCTTTAGGTTAATGACAATGTCTTCTATTTCTTCAAGTATTTCTAACATTTTGTCTTTTGAATCGTTTCTTCATACTTTTGCAATTGCTCCTTTTCTTTCAAATTATTTTTCCTAAGATTCTTTATTTCTCTTAAGGAACATGTGATTTCTTCTTCAATATCCACTTCCCCATATGTTTCATCATTTTCTTCTACTTTTGAATCCATCATTTCTATGGCTATGAAAAGAGTTTCTTCTCTTTCAATAGTAGAGATTCTTACAATGCTCTCTCCAGATGAGCTACTTTCCTCTTTGGCATAAAGACTTTTCTTTTTCTTATGGAAGTTTTTCTTCTTTTCACAAGTAACCTTTTAATGAGGATTTCTATATTTCTTAATGTTATTACATTCTTCATCATCACTACTTTCATTTATTACATATGGACACTAAGAAGAAAAATGTCGTATTTTTCCACAATTAAATCATTTAAAGGGCATCTTAAATTTTTATTTTCTATTTGGAATATTGAGAGGCAGGGGGGGGGGTGTGAATCAGTATGAGAACTTTTACCACTTTTAACCAAAAAATATTTTCTTTAAATTTATCAATAGTATTTATTAGTTTATCATCAATGTATCATCTATGATTGCATTTAATGAGCATATAATAATAAGAAGAATCACATCAAATACACACTACACCAATATTTATATGGAAACCCAAATGGGAGAAACCCATAGAATGATTTATTATTATTATATATATATATATATATATATATATATATAGCAAAAACTTCCAAATTCTTCATTTGTAACTGGAAGGAGTCTCCAACCCCCTATTCTCAGGCTCTAACATGAAGGAAGCTACAACTCCTAGAATTATTTGGCTCCAACCAGAAGGAGGCTACAACCCCCTAATTCTCAGGCTCTATCCTAAAGGAAGCTCCAACTCCCTAATTATATGGAACCAACTGGAAGGAGGATACAACCCCCTTTCCTTGTCGTGTCATTCCACCCTAAAATATAAGTGTAGAACACATTTTCACTACCACAATCACTGACATTATTAACCTAACACTGTATCCAACCTATCATATCAACCTGTCACTATATCAACCCGTCATTGTATCAATCTGTCATTGTATCCAACCTATCACTGTATCAACTTGTCACATCAACCTATCATTGATCAACATTTCCAACCTGTCACTATCACCGATACTCAACTAAATCCTCTCACATGGATCATATACCAAGAACACCTATCAACTAGATTTCCAACATCACCAACACATACCTCCACCAATCATGTACCAAGATCACCAACGTACCATCACAAGATATCTGTCTCAACCATGTACCAAAGTATGTACCAAACCATCAACCTGTACCACAACAAGTGCATAAACCATGCACCGACACATGTACCACAAACTCAACCATAAACCATGTAAATAAACACCATACCAAGTACCAATCATGTACCATACCATGTGCCAACCATGCACATCAATTATGTACATCAATCATGTACATCTACACCTATACCATACAATGTGACAACACCTTGTACCATGAAGTGTACCTCAACCAAATACAATCTCAATCATCCCATAAACCATGTACCACAATATATACCAAGAAGGTACTATCAATGGTGTACCTCAACCATGTATCAATATCACCAAGATATGTATCTCAAACATGTGATAACATCACCATACCAAACCAGATATCAACATAGCAAATAATTCACTTCAAAAAAGGTATCACATCATCATCAAGGTGTACAATATCACATACCATCACCACCATGCCTTAAGCATGTACCATACCATAACCAAGAATAAGAAATATTCACATAGGCATACCTATAACCTATAGATGACCTATTGTATTGTAATACTAACATGTAACTCTTCCATAGACTTCAACAGCCTAGTACCAACATCTACACCAAATTTACCTTAGCCTCGTGGGACTAAGACTCCCTATCACATGGTTCCTTGTGTGACATGTACTATGCAACCCACGGGGATGCCTCGCRTGACACCCTCAAGCTGACCTGTGAGGGCCTACTAAATTAGGGTTATAGAAAAATCCTATCACTCTATATCTCCAAATMTTTCACTCTTTCTTYGTACTTTCTTTTTTGCCTCATACTTGACATCAAATCTACCAATAGAMCAAWGTATTAGACCAYAACATTCTCACAAGATAGATATTCAATGTAARTGTTTATGTCCTTATGAGAGACTCCTTGAGSTGAGTATATACTTTTTTATAGTAGCCTCTTTCCTTAATCTTAGGGCTTCTAGTAATTTCTTTGTCACAACTAATTTACCCTTTCAATAATGACTTATAACCAATTTGGGGCTTCTTGACCATTCTTCATGGCTTCAAACTTCACAAGGCCATAACTCCTCAATCATGAGGAATCATGTGGCATACCACCTACCACCAAAAATGGCATGATGATTATTATCCATCTATGAGTGTCTTACCTACATTTACATTGTCCTTCATTTCCATATTACTCAACCAACTTTGGGTCACATAACCACACCTCCAGGGATACATGTAGAATTCATCAGATGCACCTGTCACATTTGTTGACATCAACCACTCTTGTTAAAATCAATGACAACTAACTCTCCATCAATATCAAACACATATCTAGTGATTCCAGACTTCTATAAGGGTTGACATCAATCTCCAAGGGTTGACATTAATTACAACCAACTTTTCAAACCAACTATCCAAAATTTTCTAGATCCTTTTTTGAGTTTTCTCACAAAATGTGTGTCCTCTACATCTAGTCCATTGTCGAAGTTATCTCTCAATTCATGTTTTTCATTCTTTGTATCCTTTGAGGCTTTGAAGGATGATTATTTATTTGATAGATTTTATTTCTCTGTCCTCGTTTCATATGTCATGAGGATCCCATGCAATTCATCCATTGTTAATGAATCAAGATCCTTTATTTCTTCAATGGTGGAAAATTTGGCATAAAATATTAAGGGGAGTGACCTTAAAACATTTTGTACAATCATGGGTTCTTCAAAATTTTCACCAATTCCTATGATGGTGTTGAAAACTTCATCCACACAGAGGAGATAGGATGCAACATTTTCCTCGTCGTTCATTTTTTAGAGTCTCGAATTATTTTCTATGAGTTTGGAGCTTTTCCTTCTTAACCTTGTCATTACTTTCACAAATATTTTGAAGCTTGTCCCAAAGTTATTTTTCCAATCCACTTTGCACCACCTTGAAAAAATCATATTCATATAGACCACACAAAATGGCATATGTGGCTTTTGCATTGTTTTCACTAGGCTTCTTCCCAATCGCACCTATTGGTGTAGTTTTGGGGGATGTTTAATCAGTCACGAATGATTGCAAAATATCAAAACTAAGAGCCATTAAATAGTTTTTCATCCTTATGCTCCAAAATGCATATTTCGTTTCATCAAACAATGGAGCCTTGTTTGTGGAGAAACCTTCTTGACTAGCCATGTGTTCTTATGATATCTACCTTCCAATGGTTATACTATTTCTGAAGGAAATTGCTCTGATTCCAATTGTTGATCACACACTTGTAACATACCCAACCAACCACACTGAGGCATGCTACACCAGATAACACTTTCATTCTCTCTCTACGGAACATACTGTAACATACTCAACATCCAATGTTATGCCACATAAATTTTTCAAACTGCATGCAATTAAACTATATACACATAGAACTCTTGCAAAACATTATATATAAAATTTAAAATGACAAATGCATCTCGTAAATGCACAGATTCATACTGAAATAACAGTAAATATATGAATGCAACATATACAAGAAATACCCATAAATATAAAAACGAATATAACCACACATAAGATAAACCCATAAAAATACACATGTGAATAACAATGCAACATGTAGTTGTATCACACAGTTGACACTTATATTGGTAAGAATATCACCAACTGCATGGAGACCTTCCATGAACATCCTAGCCTTGGACCACACTACTTATCACTCTCAGTAGTGGGTCACCCCCGAGCTAGGACTAAACTCCACCCGCGTAAAGGGATTCCTAACCAGGCTAATGAATCATGGACAACCAAAAATATTTTGTCATAGGTGCCTACTCAAACTAATAGCCTACAATCCCTCATTCCCCACATACCTATCCCACCCCAAGAAGTGTTCCCCTTCTCTGCAAAACAGTCCTTCGTCTACCCCACTTCCTTTCCAAGCTTCAACAACAAGTCGGACAGGAAGTCTTAGAGCCCTGTAGCTGCAGTTTAGCACCTTCARAAAATCAATTCCCAACAATTCTCTCACCCAGAGAGGAATTTATCACGGGCCTAAAATCCSTCCTCTTCAATATCCCATGGGTCTAACAAMYCACTTCTTCARTCCATCTCCCAAGCTAACCAACTACACAACARGTATGGCTRTGGATCCAAGTTTAGGTACACTGACATGAAGGTATGGAAGATAGATGACTGAGTGAGTGAGTTATCATGGAACAATGGATGAATGATGGCAGGAATGATGGGAAGAATCCTCGAAAATGAACTAAGTGCAAACAATATGTATGCATGTCCCCAACTTGACACTTTTCATGTTGGGAGCTACTTTGGCCCACTTGTCCCCATCTTTAGAACTTAGGATAAAATAATTATCCATACTTTATATTTAAGAAATATTAATATAATATTCCTTTTTGGCTTAAGCTCCCTAGCKTATCCCTCGTCCTTAACTTTTGTMCCCCATCCTTTCCCTAACTAGTGGATTTTAGTCCCCCATACTCTTTTATCGTGGTCGGTCTGTGCGTAATGATGTATTTTATATTAATTATGAGATATTTACAAAAATAGGCTTGCTGGCCTTTAACATCTAGGCTCTCTGGCCTGATCAAAACATAAGCATCCTAGCTTATAATAACTGGCTCACGAGCCTATAAAACACATCATATACATAAAGGCTCCCTGGCCTCAAAATCATGCGCACTTAAGTTACTGCGTGGGGTATCCATGAATGTTCACACTTCATCATTTTACTATGTAGTACATGCACGCACTATGCCATGAAAGGTGCATACAAAAATGATATAAAACATCTCACCAGATTAAGTACATTTTCAGTTACGTTTACAATTGGGTTCGGCCTAGGGATATTACAATCCCGTCCCCTTATTTATGCATTGTCCTTAGTGCATCATGTACACATATACAACAAAATTTTCAAAACTCCTCAAAATGATGTGGGTATTATGCCCGCATTGCATCCCCATGCTCCCAAGTAGCATCCTCAAGACCATACCAGCTCCATTGGACCTTTACAAGCCCTATGGATCGATTCCAGAGCTGTTTGATTTTTCGGTCCAGAGTGTGTACCGGATTCACTTGGAAAGTGTCTTCTTGCTCCACCTGAATCACATTCCAATAAATAACATAATTAACATTAGGTATATGTTTCTTTAGCAATGATACATGGAATACATTATGAAGAGACATAGATGCAGGAAATGTAATCATATAAGCTACTGGAACAATCCTCTCTATGATTTCAAATGACCCACAATAGCGAGCTGCCAACTTTGAACAATTTCCCAACTTCAGGGAACTTTTGTTGGCTTTCACTTTCAAGAATACATGGTCCCCCATTTTAAATTCCCTGTGAGTTCTTCCCTTATCAGCATAGTTTTTCTACCTGTCTTAGGCAACCTTTAAATTTTGTTTTATTTTTATCAATTTCTCCTCCATTTCCCTGAGAAAATCTGGCCCAACCATTGCTTTGTCTGTTGGTTTACCCAAGCTTACTAGTGTTTTTCACTTTCTTCCATAAAGTGCCTCAAATGGGATCATCTTTAGAGATTTTTGGTACCCATTTTTATAAGAAAACTATACCAAGTGTAGGTAGTCTTCCCATTTTGATGGTTTATCCATCACATACATCCTCAACATATCCTCAATCACTTGATTCACCCTCTTTGTTTGTCCATCTAATTCTGGATGATAAGTTGTACTAAAATTAAAATTTGTTCCAAATCCATTAAATAATCCTTTCCAAAATTTTGAGGTAAATTTTGGATCTCTGTCAGACACAATTTTCTTGGGTATGTCATGTAATCTAGCAATTTCCCTCATATAAGCATCAACAATGTTGGCTTCCTTATGAGTGATCTTAACTGGAATAAAATGGGCAGCTTTAGTAAGCTTATTCACCACTACCATGATAGAATCACATTCTTTGTTTGTTTTGGGAAGTTTGGTGATGAAATCCATTATTACAACTTCCCATTTCCACTCAGGAATGGGTAATGGTTGTAGCAAACCAGTTGGGCATCTATGCTTATCCTTTACCTTTTGACATTTCAAACATTTGGCAATAAAATCTATAACTTCTTTCTTCATGCTTGGCCAATAATATTGGCCCTTGACAGCTGCAATAGTTTTATGATATAACCTGGGTGCCTAGCATAAGGTACATTATGCATTTCTCTCAATAACATATTTTTCAATCCTTGAGAATTTGGTACATAAATTTTTCGCCTGTACATGAGAATTTCATCATTATCTAGCTTGTATTCTTCAATTTTCTGTTGCAAATTACCTTGTTGTAATTTTGCCACTAATTCCTTGTATTTCAAATCTAATTTTGCAGCCTCTATAATTATATGTTTAAAATATGATTGGTACATTCTAATGGTTGTTCCATGCATTTCATGCACTCTGTTGTTGAGTGCATCAGCCACTTTGTTCTCTTTCCCCTTGATATGCTTTATATCAAAGTCATATTCACTTAGAAATTTTAACGATCTACTTTTCCTAGCATTTAGAGTTGGTTGATCAAATAAATACTTCAAACCATTATGGTATGTTCTTATCTCAAACCTTTTCCCCATGAGGTAGTGTCTCTATTTCCTCAAGGCATGCACTATGGCTGCCAACTCAAAATTATGAGTGGCATAGTGTCTTTCATGCTCCTTTAACTTCCTTGATTCATAACATATAACAAACCCTTTTTGAATAAGGACTCCACCAAGTCCTTTTTTACTTTCATTTGTGCATACACTGAAGTCTTCATGTGGGTTTGCAATCCTTAGTATTGGAGCACTTGTTAATAATTGTTTCAACTATTGGAAACTATTTTCACAATCCAATGTCCACTAAAACTTCACACCCTTGTTTTGTAAGGAAGTGATTGGATGTGCAATCTTTGAGAATAATTCAATAAATCTCCTATAGTAGCCTACAAGGTCCATGAATGATCTGACCTCTGTCACATTCTTTGGCGCTAACCATTCTCTAATGGCTTCTATTTTCTCCGGATCCACTGCTATCCCATCCTTTGAAATGATATGTCCCAAATAATGAATGTGTTTCTGATAAAATGAGCACTTGCTCAATTTGGCATACAACTGATGCTGCCTTAATACTTGCAACACCATCCTCAAATGATGCTCATGCTCTTCTTCTGACTTAGAATATATAAGAATTTCATCCAAAAAGACAATGACAAACTTGTCTAAATATTCTCGGAAAACACCATTCATTAAGCACATGAAAACAACTGGTACATTTGACAACCCAAATGGCACCACTGCGAACTCATAATGACCATACCTTGTCTTGAAGGCAGTCTTGTTGATATCTTCCTATTTAATCCTTATTTAATGGTATCCTGACCTAAGATCTATCTTTGAAAATATTTTTGCATCCTTCAATTGATCAAAGAGATCATCAATCCTTGGCAGAGGATACTTGTTCTTTACAGTCACTTTATTCAACTGTCTAAAATCAATGCACAATCTTAATGTCCAATCTTTCTTCTTCATGAACAATACTGGGGCACCCCAAGGTGACATACTTGGGCATACATACCCCTTCTTTAGAAGCTCTTCAAGCTACATTTGCAACTTCTTCAGCTCTAGTGTACTCATTATGTAAGGAGTCTTTGACACTGGAGCTGCTCCAGGAATTAAATTTATAGAGAAATCAATATCTCTCTTTGGGGGTAGTCCCGATGTTATAGAGAAATCCCTCTGTGGACAAGTGGATTCTCTCTTGGACTCTAGACTCCTAATACCAAGACAGAAAGGGTGCTAACATTGGTCACTGACATCCTTTTAAATCTAGATAAACTAATGTATAGAGAAGAGGAAGAAAGGCGTACCTTTTTAACGATGTTCGTCCTTGCATAGTTTGAGTTGAGATTTTATCCCCAAGCTCCTCGATAAGTCCTTCAAACCAAAAAAAGATAGCACAAGCTTCCTATTCTACTAAGATTAGCTTGAAACCAGATCTATCAAATAGAGACAAGTTCATGTAGAATAAACACAACCTTGAAAGAAATAGGCCAAGCACATATGTATATTAATGAGAACAATAGAAGAAGGACCAATTTTTCCATAAGAAGGAAAAACAAAGGTTTCCCCTGGCAAAGGGGCTCCTTCATTGGTCATTCTGGGAACTGACGCCATAAAAAATAAAGATCCAACCTAGATTCTTCTAGGGAGAAAAAACAACATATGCTAAAAATATAGTAAGCAAACAAGCAAACAAAACCTTCTCACAATGAGCACACTAGTTGGTGATGAAATCCAACATCGCGAGAACAAAGTATGAAGGGGTTGAGATAGAGTGGGTTGAAAAGTTACATTGATGACCTTCTTAATGGACTTACGCCTTGGTGCAAGCTCACACACATAATCGTGGGTATACCCTCCAAGGAGCTCGATTTATTTTGGCCAAAGTCAATTCCAAGTACCATGAATACTTGTCCCTCCATAGTCACCTTGTTTAAAGACCCTAAATAGATAGGACACTAAGGTTACCAAATACAACAGTGATGCCTGGGGAAATAGTCGATAGTCTGATCCACGCAGAAGAGTAGGGTATCTGGCCCGAAATCAAATTGAAATTATTCCACTCATTATTTTGGGTATACCTTCAAGAAACCCCCATAATACGTGCAATCTCTACACCAAGACCAACAAAGAAGGGTGAGTAACTCTGCCAATCTTAATGCGACCTCAGGTTTGACCCTTGTGTGAGAAGGGCTTCTCAGGACAAAATGTAGCAATTGGATTTCACTGCTCCCTAACAAAATATTCTATGTTTTTTTTCATCTTTGGAAAGTTATCTTTCACACCTATTCCAAATCCCTACAACTAATCTGATGTAGGTTTTCTACCAAAAAATATAAAAAAAGTCTAATCAATTTTTAGTTTAGCACTTTATTTTTAAGGCTATTGTTACTCAAAAGGAAAATGACATAGAAAATATGGTGTTTTGACCGAATCGAAATTTATGCAAAGAGATGAAGATGAAATATTTTCATTTCTATGAAATCTATGCTACAAGAAAGAGAAAACATTCATCATTCCAGATGCACAATGTCCCAAAATGCCAAAAACCATGCAATTATGCTACTTCAAATGCAAGCTGGTTTCACTACCCAAAAGAAAAATTGAATTTATCTTCTTTGTTTGATTATGACGTATGAAAAACCTTCAATGCTCCACTACTTTCAATCAGGAGAAAGAGTCCTATGCAGATGCAAAAGACACGAAGAAAAAAGGCGACAAACAAAGCATGCACTCAAGGCAGTGAGGTATGAAAGAAAACAAGTAGAAACTTGTTATAAATAGAAATAACACAATCAAGTATTCGGCAACCAATAAATCATTCAAGGAATACAATAAAATTTAGAGAAGAATCCAAGAAATGATAGGGAGAAAGAGAAATCACTCAAAATTGTCCTGACAAAAAAGAAGCTAGAAAAGGCAATTTCACATTTCTGAAAAAGGTTTCAAGCTCCAATCAATACAATAGGGAGTGATAAGCATCAAAAACCATAAAAAACCAATCCAAACAACTTCACAAAACAACCACAGATTCTGGGTAAATATCTCTGCAAAAAAAGTTGCAAAAGACTGAGCAAAAGAAGGCCAAAACTCTCAAAAACGAGACTAGCGCTCCCCTAGAAGGGTGCACAGAGTGTTGAAACGTTCCCTAAGACATTGTAGGGGAGTTTTGGTGCCTTGGTATGGCCTAGGGGGGGGCATTGAGCCACCAATATATTCAAAAAAAAGTCAAACAAATGAAGAAAAGCTCACCCAGAATGCATAAACATTGGTGAAATTGCTAGTGAAGGTAGGAGAAGGCTAATGGATGATGAATAAAAAATAAAAGTGATCTGAAAGGTGGGAAAAGGTTAGGGACAAACCAAGGAAATAAAAATTTATGTTGATCCTCATTGGAGTCGCCAATTTATATTATAGGATAATCCCCCTACGGACAAGTGGATTCTATCTTGGGCTCTGGACTCCTAAGACCAAGACAGAAAGGGTGCTAACGTTGGTCACTGACATCCTTTTAAATATATCTAAACTAATGTATAGAGAAGAGGAATAAAGGCGTACCTTTTTAACGATGTTCGTCCTCACATAGTATGAGTTGAGATTTGATCCCTAAGATCCTCGATAAGTCTTGCAAACCAAGCAAAGACAGAATGAGTTTCATTTTACACTAAGATTAGCTTGAAACCAGATCTACAGAATAGAGACAAGTTCATGTAGAATCAACACAACCTTGAAAGAAACAGTCCAAGAAAATATGTATATTAATGAGAACAATAGAGAATACTTACAGACCTTTGATGAAGGTGCAACAGCCTCTCCAAGCTCTCCTTGTCCAACCCTTTGCTCAAGTAATTCACACACAAACTTATTATGCTTCAATGATATCTCCCTTACAAGATCATAATTTTGATTCCTTCAATGTCTATTAATACCATTTCTCATGATATCATAAGTTAGGTATCTCTCAAACTCCATATGCTTTTACCATGAGAAGGCCTCCTTATATAAGCTTGGAGAGACCCAACCACCTTAGATATTCTTGGGATAGGTTGAGGATATTTCTCCTTCAGTTGTGGATCCTCCCTAAGATTCATCCTTGACCTCAAATTCAAATCCAAATGATTTCCAAGATGAAGGGGATTTTTCCCTGATTTTCCTCAACAACCCAAAATTTGCTCAAACAGGCCAGTGCTCCCCCAAAAGGGTGCACAGAGTGTTTCAACGCTCCCCCAAAAGATGGTACAAATAACTAGCACTCCTTGACAATGTATAGGGGAGCACTACCCAAAATTCCTTCAAAAAAACCCAACACTCCCCCAGAATGGTGTCGTGAGTGTTGCAATGCTCCCCCAAAGAGGGGTAGGGATTGTTGGCACTCCCTGACAATGGGTAGGGGAGTGTTTCCCTTCAAAAATCATTTTTAAGTGGTTTTTTCCATGGTAAAATATTTGTACTCCTTGTCATGTGATATCTCCTTCTTAAACCAATCTTTGAAGGTTTCTTAAGTGTCCCTGTGATGTCATTAGAGACACGAGATAGGCAAGATGACAATATGATGTTTTTGACACTTGCAACACTTGTGGTCAAGATGTGACACTTGCAACACTTGTAACGACGACAATAGGTCATCATTGAAGTGATTAATTTTGATTTGTAACACCTGGTTCCTCCTTGAACACATCTTCAAACTCTTTTAGGACTGCATAATCTTCCAAATTTGGCATCTTATCTTTAGGTGTCTCTTCCATGTGAGATGCAAATATTTGACACCCTTTTATGTAACATTTCTCCAGCTACAATGTTGAAATTTCTCTGATGGTTACTTCCCTGGTAATTCCCTGCACTCTCCTTAGGCTCCCTTCCTCATCCAAGCAAGTAAATTCCTTGTTATGACAGTCTAGGATAGCATGATTGGTCCAACCAATCCATCCCAATTAGATAGCCATAAGAACCTAAAGGCAAGATGTTCAAATATGCCATGTTTTTCAGTCCATTCATGTCCATAATACATGACTTAACCATTTCATTAAATTTTCTTTTGGCTCTGGTAGCCAGCTAGACCAACAAAGATTTTCCATGCTTGATTCTTCGCAAATTTAAACTTTCCACCATCTTAAGATCTATATAACTATGACTAGCTCCTGAATCAATTAAAATAGAAATGGTTTGGTTGTTGATCATACCTTCCACTTCAATCATATGTGACTGATACTCTGTTTTCTTGTTGTCCAGGGTTGCATAGATCCTTGGTACATTTATGCCCACGTCCTCCATTATTTTAGCTTGTTGTACATTGTGAATAGTCCTCACTTTTTCACCTATGTGACGACAATCTCTGAACATATGATATCCTTTACAAACCTAACATTGAATAGGTGGTTGCCTTGGCCTTTGACCCCTTGTATCAATCATTCTAGGTTCTCTAGAAGTTGGTTGTCCCTGAGTATTATTTCTGAAGAATGGTGTATTAGTTCCCTTCTTCCTATGATCCTTCTTGAATTTATTTTTTTCTTCCCAAGATTTTTGGAAAGTTGGCCTTGATTTTTATTGATCACATAGTCATTTATCTCACCTTATGGTCTCCTCCAATGTCTTGGGATCATCATATTGTATTTTTTCACTGATGAATGATGGAAATCCACTCAAATACCTCTGAATCTTAACTGTCTCATCCTTGATGAAAGAGACATACTTCAATAGTTCTAAAAACCTTCTCTCAGATTCATCTATGGTCATACTCCCAAGCTTGATTTAAAAGAACTCTTTCATTTTTCTTGTCATAGTATCTCTTAGTCAAGTATTTCTTCTCAAAATACTTCTTGAATTCTCTCCAAGTAACACTTTTCTCTTTAATGTGTTGCATCTGCACAAGATGATCCCACCACATGAATGCCTTTCCCTTGAGTTGATAGATGGAAATTCTACCTTATGCATGAGAAGAATAATTATGCAATTGAAAATACTTTCTCATGCCCAACAACCATGTCTATGCATCTTCATCCTTCTTATGCTCACCATCAAATGCAGGAGGTTTGATTTTGTTCATTTCTCCTCGTAGCTCATCCACCCTAGACCTCTTATGCTTCCTATTAGGGGATGGACTTGAGTTTTTGTCTGATCTCTTATTGGAATTCCTTGGGGAGTGATGGTGATATCTGGTAACACTTTTTGTTCTTATCTTCGCATCAAGATACCTGTGACTTCCTGATTTGCTTGATCCACTCTCCTTATCCAATTACTTTTCTATTATGTTCAAGATCTTCATTAACTTCATGTTGAAGTCATCCTATTGCTCCTTGGATCTCATAATCCTTTCATTATTATCTTTATGGCTTTGGACATCCTTCTTCAAATTTTTAATGGTCTCTACCATATTCATGTTTTCATCCCTTCCTTCTCCATGCCCATTGGAGTTTGTTCCTTCAATGCCCAATTGGACATCCATCCCTCTGATCTCATATTCCTGGTTGTAATTCCCCCATGCCTCTTCCATTCCTATGGAATGTGTGTTGAACTTGATCTAATATATTTTTTTTTAACTCTACAAAATGTGCAACCAACAAAACTTTGTCAGGTTAACTAAATCAACAATTTCATCAAAATATGAACCATTTTGGTTCAATAATCTATCATAATTCTTTCTTCTGATTTCCCAAAACAATGGATGGTTGGATCAATTTTTTGGGTGGATATTTATATTCCACTATCCAATACCTTTCCAACGCCTTCTCCCATGCTCAATTCCGAGACTTGAGCAGAAAGTTATGGTTATTTGAAAATTTCTCATTAATTTTTTCTTCATTCTTCAACTTGGCGCAACTCTGCGCTGTAAATATGCATTCTAGCACCTACTCCATTGGAATTTTTGTAGGATCTAAATTGGGTTTTTTCATATACATATTATGGATACTTTGTTCAAGTTTCATCTCTTTTTGGGTTCTGGGCTGCTAGTTACAGCCTATTGAAGTTTTAGGCCAAGTCGTGTTTTTGGTCTGGAATGCTATAGGTACCTTCTTTGTCATTTTAAACATCTTTAAACTGCTCAAAAATTTAATTCTGTTCTGGGAATGTATTCTATGGCTCAATATATTTCTATTGACTACTCCTATGCCTCAATTTGATTCTGGAGCATAAAGTTATGGCTCTTTGAAGATAGTTGGGTCTTAAAATTTACCCTCCACAGTTTGTGTTGTACCTTTCTCATAAAATCTCCGTTTGACGAACAATTTACACCAATAGAAATATCTCTCCGAGATGTTTTATTTGAGCTGCAGAGACATAGTGTGCCTTGGCACACACTGTTCTTGTGATTTTTGAGTGCCTAAAAACTCTCTTAAGGGCCTCAAAAACGTGTTGCAAAACGATGACATTCAAACAATATAAAATGTCATGGAAATTCGTTGGTTTTTCGTTGTTGTTCACCATCCAAATGAATTATCTCACACAAAGTTCAAACTGTACACCCATATTTAACATGCGCATCAACACCACAAGATAAATCATGCTCTGAGCACCTATAACCATTGTGCATCACTTCTCTATCGCACCAATAACTTGCGCGCAGTACCTTTGTGTCGTGTGCCAATATCCACCGTGCACAGTTTTGGTTCTTGCACTATTACCTATTGCGCAAAAATTTTGTATCGCGCTCTGATATTCCATGTGCATTTCCCTCTACGCATTACACCATGCCAAAGTTTAGTATGCCCCCACCACACACCAATACTTTGCGCACACCATTAACTAAACTGTCACGCGATAACATATACCCACATTGTGCACACACCAACCAAACTCCTCTGCGCTCTACCAATACTGCGCACACCATGCGCGCCATTATTATGTGTGTGCACACTGTGCAATGCTAAATTTAGCGTGTGCACCCACACACTAACATTTTTCCGTGCGGCACCAAAATTTAGCGCATGCACCTGCACACCAACATTTTTCCGCACGATGCCAAAATTTAGTGCGCGCAACCGCACACCAACATTTTTTCGTGCGGCGCCAAAATCTAGCATGCACACCAGCACGCCAATATTTTTCCACACAATGCCCAATTTTTACATATCACAATATTTTTACTACGCATCATGCATTTTTAGTGTGCCCACCTGCACACAATCATTTTTATGTGCATCAATTCCTCGTGAATTCCGCGGCAAAAATTGGGGCTTTTGCTTAAATTTTTCCCAATTTATACCATAGACATTCTGCAACTATGAAATTTATTCAATTTCACCCCAATAACACCAATTCAACCTCTGTAACAACAAATCGTTGTGGGTTGACATTTCTGGAACGAATTTTTTTTTTCCAAACTCAATTCACAAATTGAGAATTTTAATTATAAAACTCACTCCAACTGTCATGGCTTCATTGTGACTTCAAATTCGACCAATTCTAGGTATGAATTTGCTAGAACAGATATTAAATCAAGAATATCTCACCACATGGTCAAATTTCTCAATTTTCCCATGAATTTAACAACATAAATTGGGCCTTTTTTCCCAATTCTGCACAATTGTTTTTACTTTTTACCATGGACACTCTGCAACTCGAAATTTGGCCACTTAGAAATAAATCCTCTGTGTAATTTCACTTCAACTCCACTTGCTCGGCCCATCTAGGCTCATTGTTGAAAACTAAATCTCTGATACCATATTGCAACATCCTCAGCCACCCACGCTGAGGCATGCTACACCAAATAACACTTTCGTTCTCTCTCTGGGGAAAATATTGTAACATACCCAACATCCAACTGATCTATGCCACATAAATGTTTTGAACTGCATGAAATTAAAATATATACATACAGAACTCTTATGGAACATTATATATAAAACGAATTGATTCAATACCATATCAACTAATATTCCATTTTGCAAATAGGGCATATCTTGTCTGGGCATAAACAGACAAATACATCTTGTAAATGCATAGATTCATACTGAAATAATAGTAAACACATGCATGCAACATGTACAAGCAATACCCATAAATGTAAATACATTTATAACCACACATAAGATAAACCCTTAAAAATACACACGTAAATAACAATGCAACATGTAATTTTATCACACAGTTGACACTTATCTTGGTAAGCATATCACCAACTATGTGTAGACCTTCCACGAACCTCCCAACCTTAGACCACACTGTTCCTCACTCTCAGCAGTGAGTCACCCCTGAGATGGGACTAAAATCCACCCGAGTAAAGGGATTCCTAACTA
This sequence comes from Picea engelmannii, assembly GCA_009831015.1. Taxonomy (NCBI): domain Eukaryota; kingdom Viridiplantae; phylum Streptophyta; class Pinopsida; order Pinales; family Pinaceae; genus Picea; species Picea engelmannii. Next base: position 60,814 of record ML803583.1, on the reverse strand, counting down.
GGCTAAGGAATCATGGACAACATAAAAGATTTCATCACAGGTGCCTACTCAAACTAATAGCCTACAGTCCCTCATTCCCCACATGCATGTCCCACCCCAGGAAGTGTGACCCTTATCCTCTCAACAGTCCTTCGACTGCCCCAGTTCCTTTCTGGACTTCAGCGACAAGCCAGACAGGAAGTCTCAGAGCCCTATAGCTACAGTTTAGCACCTTCAGGAAATAAATTCCCAACAATTCTCTCACCCAGAGAGGAATTTATCACGGGCCTAACAACCCGCCTCTTCAATATCCCACGGGCCTGAGATCTCGCTTCTTCATTCCATCTCCCAATCTAAATAACTAAACAACAAGTATGGTCGTTGATCCAGGTTTAGGTACATTGACATGAAGGTACGAAAGATATTTGACTGAGTGAGTGAGTGATCATGGAACAATGGATGAATGATGGCAGGAGTGATGGGAAGAATCCTAAAAAATGAACTAATTCCAAACAATATGTATTCATGTCCCCAACTTTACACTTGTCATGTTGGAAGCTACTTTGGCCCACTTGTCCCCATCTTTAGAACTTAGGATAAAATAATTATCCATACTTTATATTTAATAAATATTAATACAATATTCTTGTTTGGCTTAAGCTCCCTAGCTTATCCATTTTCCTTAAATTTTATCCCCCACCCTTTCCCTAACTAGTGGAGTTTAGTCCCCCGTACTCTTTTATCGTGGTCGGTGTTGTGGGGTTTTTTTACCCTATGGACTAGCAAGCTAGGGCTTTAAACTTGCATGCAGATCATGACCCTTTAAGAATAACTTTTAACCTCCTACCCAAACCTATAACCCTTTTTCTCAGGCAAACATGGGAAGAATTGACTAACCTTTTTATTGACGGTTGAAGTAGATCCTCCGTTGAGATTTTATCTCCTTGCTGCTGCTGCTCCTTCCACAAAGCGATCCTGTAATCAAGACAAAACTACGCATGCATGCTACTGATATACTAGATGGTTAAAGATAAAACATAAATCAAATAAAACATATGAGACTCATGTATTCGGGACAGGAAAAGTATCTTTTTCATTAATATCAATACTAATCAACTTACAATGATTTTAGAGACCGGCCACTGTTCCTCGATCTTGATCCTGGGCTCCTCCTCTTCTTTTGTCCTCCAACTGCTTATGCTTGAATTTCTCCTAAAGCTTGAGGCAAGGCTAAAGGGTTGGGACAAAACGGACTTGGCAATTCGGCAGAGTTTCTTTGCTATGATTTTTCCTCCTTTGAATAGTACCCCTACCCCTCCTTTTATAGGCTAGAAGGAGCTAGGGTTTTAGGCAAACTCTCGGCCATGCATGGCTGGGAGTTCCAGTTAATTGACAAAAATCTCTTCGTCCCGGCGGAAAATTTCTTGATTTTTTTCTTTGTTAGGTAAACGCAGGTTGTAGTAGGCTAGCCAGCATTCACCCGTGTGTTGCAGAAGGCCTGCCAGTGTCCCAACGCGCCCAGTGCTAGGTTAGGGCGCGGGTTACTTGATTTAGGAGGTTTTTGAAGAGTCTGTTCAGCATGGCTTTGGCAAGGAAAGGCAATGAGTAGGCCTGATGCCAGGTAAGCAGGGTGTTGGGACCACATATTGTACCTTTTTGCTCATACCTTTTGCCATAATTACACCCTTCATCACCTGTATTTAGACTCATATTATCACTTCATCTGATCACTCCAAGGTATACAACGTCCTTTCTCATCACTATATGTTTAATTTGTTTTGCATAATACTTTACATTACTTTTGAACCTAACCATTGATTAGAAGTGCATAAGTGTCCATATTTGCAGAATAGTATTCAAGGCCGATGTTGAAACACAGAACTATCCAAAGGCGTTGTTGAACCGATGCTGAAACACGGAGCTGCTACACAGTCCGAGGATGCATATGCCGAAACACGAAGCAGCTACATGGTTCGAGGATGCAGATG